>AYEL01080617.1:0-83214 GCA_000484575.1 Olivierus martensii
TATTATTAAAATTATAAAAAAGGCAATATAAATATTTATTTTTTTGAACGTAGAAAGTATAAAAAATATTTATTTATACATTTACATTTAATATTTATAAATACCCTTTCAGTAATCCCTCGTTTAACGCGGTTAATTGGTTCCACAGAAACTTCGCGTTATACGAGACTCACATTACATACATACAAAAAAATGGTTAGGTTCTGAAGTCATTTTTGTATTAATTACAAAAACAAAATAAAATATGCAAAAAAAAAATTTTTTTTATTTAAATCAGATAATTCATGTAACTTAAGAAAACAAAAAAACTTAATATGGAATTATAAAAATTAAAAATTGTACTTATATCAATATTTCATTACACGTAACCCATTAATTTACCATACTACAGATGGCATACTATAGAAAGCATTTTTAATCCTCATCACTGTCTTTGAGAATAAAATTTGTAAACCGCATTGTGTGAGTACCGCGTTAAGTGAAGAACTACTGTATATACTGAGTCTACATTTATATTTATGTGTCTGTTCTGCTAGTACTGTATACTTACCTTATCCTTATACTTACTCTACTGATAATATAATATTTAAATTAGCTAAATCTCTAAATTTACATAAAAATAAAAATATATGTTATGCTAATATACTTTTAAATATATTTTAATGTAAGGGTTATTAATGAATAATTACTTTATATAATTATTAGTCTATCCATGCCTCTATGCTCGTGTAAACGGATACAGATTATCTTTATCTAAATTATTCTCAGATAAGAAAATTAACTATGGATAATTGATAAACTTGTCTACATTATTGAAATATATAATACAGTATTCTTGACTATTATATTCGTTGAGTAAAAATATAAATAATCATGTATAATTATTTTTAACATAAATACGAACGATTTAAATCTATAGTTAAACTTTTTTTTTAGTTTTATATAGTGTTTCACATGAAAATATACTTAGAAAAAACAAGGGGAAAAAAAAACAATTTTCATTTTATTTAAATTTATTACCTGTTTGTTTAATCGAATTATATACAATTCTCAGAAGTAAAATTAGATTATTATTCAAAATTTTCTCTAAATCACAGAGGTAAAATATATAATGCGAGTTATTAAATACTAGAAATAAAATTTTATCCCATGCCAGTTCTTTATCAAAAATATGCTTTTATTTTATTATTATTTTTTCAAAAATAAATTACAAAATTAATATATATATTTTTCCATTTAAATAAATGAATTTTGTTATAATTTAAGACCATATAACTGAACGAAATGAATAATAATAATAAAGTTTGAATAGTTTCCATTAATTTTTTTTTTATAAAATAGTACGCCGTGTTTAGAACATTAAGAAGAGGATAGAAATTCAAAATACAGTATATTTGATTAAATAAATATAAAATTTAGAATTTTATATTAAAAAAAACACTTAATTTTGTTGTAATTCAAGATAGGTACTGTAAAGGAGTTAAAACCTCTAAGCATTTGTACTTTGCAGGGTACAATACTTGCTTGATCTTCATAGTCAATTGCAAGATAGGTACTGTAAAGGAATTACAACCTCTAAGCACTTGTACTTTGCAAGATACAATACTTGCTTGATCTTCATAGTCAATTGGAGGAAAATAATAATTTTTTGTACGACCATTAAAAAAATAATTGAATTTTATTTATTAATTGTCGAATTCTCAATAAAAGTTATTATTGTTGCTAAAGTTTTCAACTATAAATCGAATGTTTTGTAGTTAAAGAAGAGTAAATAAATTTATCATTTGAAAGAGCAACAGTACTTTCGGTTGAACAATTAAATACTAGTACTGGATTGCAGGAGGAAAAAAAGGTATCGCTACTCTTTTATAAATACATAACAGTATTTTAAGTGTATTAAATAATAAAATATTTTCATAGTTAATAAATGAATGTAATATAGAAACATTAAACAGAACCAATGAAGCATGAACATCTTTTAATTCTCTGTTACGTAAGGATAAATCCGCTGATCAATATATGGCCGTTAGAAACTCAATCCCAATATCCGGTTGTTCATATTAAAGTTAAGTTGGATCTTTACAGTGATTAAAACGAGACATCGCACACGTCATCACTCATTGACCCTCCCCTCCACCAGAAGTGAAGACAACTTTGAACGTTTCGCGATTTCCATTCAGTGCACTTATAAATCATCCTAAAGGCAGCTAACTCGGCCGGTCACGTGACCAGCGGAGCAAGCTTCAGTTGGTGACGTTGAGTCAGACGCCACAACAACCAGAGAGAGAGAGTGAGCGTAGTGCGTGTGTCTGGTGGATGCGTGCTAACAGTGAAGCTGTTGTGCGCTGAGCAACACAGTCTCTCAGAGGTATGCTGGTTAACTGCATTGTTCGCCACTGATTATCCTAAACTGATACTCTGATAATGTACACTGTATACTAGTCAAGAAGAGAGACATGACGGAAACGCGACAAGTGTGGAATAGAAGCAAGGTTTCTGTTATTCTCGGCTTAATACTCTTCACTCTACACATTATCAGCTGTACAACTCTTGGTAAGTACTTAAGTAATTTTCTATACGTCACGTGTACACTCGAAAAGTATCTTATTTTCATCTCGGACAGTCCTCTAACACGATCATTGTTGCCAATTATTTTTAACTCGAGAACTTAAAAAACAAAAAAAAAATTTTTTTTTTAAATTTTTATCGTCGACTTTGGTTAGAAGTATTTGTTATTAGTGATATTATCTTTGTATCGACTTTCTGGATAAAAACTTTTTTTTTGCCGTGTTTCTTGTAAACCGATCAAAAGAGGAAAAGGAGGGCGGGTGGGAAAAAAACACAGAAACGTGGAATCGACACAACACTGGCCGCAAAAGATAAGAAGGAGACACTAAAGAAAAATCTGCAGCACACTTTGCACCTTTCTTAAAATATAAAGTAAAAAGAAAAATAGTATAATAGAAATGCACTTAACGCTAGTTTCACCTTTTTGAATGCATTTTCAATATTTTAAAACACGAAGTTTGTTTATTTATCAGTAAAAATCGTGAAAAATAAAAATATTATCTAGAAATATTTTCTTATTCAATACCGGAGATTTCTATAATACTTTATAGATCATAAAAAGTAATGTTGTATACCCAGTTTTCGGATAATATAAAATATACAAAGATGAAATTTCTTTTATATATATTTTTCTAGTTATCAAAATCAAGGAATTTTGACTCTTTTATTTAGAACTATATGCGGAACGAACACAATATATATAGTGCTATTCATAGATGACTATATGCGGGTCACTTCACTGCCTTTTACAAAGAAGAATGTTTCTATCGTAGTTCCGTTATTATTACTTTTTACATTTTTCAAATGTATAAAGTCTAAAGATGAATTTCTCTTTGGATACGTTAATTCGCCAAATGTATGAACATCAGAATGTTTCTATCGTAGTTCCGTTATTATTACTTTTTATATTTTTCAAATGTATAAAGTCTAAAGATGAATTTCTCTTTGGATACGTTAATTCGCCAAATCTAACTAACACGCAAACGTTGCGTGTCTTTAAGATAATTGATCTTAGTCTGCTACATCTTCTCCAATGGATTACATGTATGACTGAGGAATCGATGATCAGTACAGTAGTTTCTAAAGAAAAATCCATAATTTATTAAAAGCATAATTTATTTTGAACTTAAACAAAGACGAAAAAAAAATTTTTTAGTAAACTTAATTTGCGAAACTATAGTTAAATCAGTGTAAATGAAAAGTAAACACAAAACTAGATAAATTCATTGAGATAACTATATTAACTTTCCCCACTTCGCAGCTTTGATAGGATTAACTGCAACAATCTCATTTTTCGCTATTTCGTAAAGCTAATATCAACAAGATTAGAGTTAATGTTTTTATAGACGTCCAGATTATTTAAGCTAAAACGTCTTTGTTAACATTGTGTAATATCGGATGAAAGCATGCATATAAACCCGATGCAGAGAGAGACTCCAGTTTAGATA
Organism: Olivierus martensii; assembly: GCA_000484575.1. Taxonomy (NCBI): domain Eukaryota; kingdom Metazoa; phylum Arthropoda; class Arachnida; order Scorpiones; family Buthidae; genus Olivierus; species Olivierus martensii. The sequence continues at coordinate 4,017 of AYEL01080617.1, forward strand.
AATATTAAGAAAGTGTGGTTAAGTACAAAAGCGTGAACACGACAGAAGGGTCCTAGCGAAGTGAGGGAAGGAGTGACTCAACGATTCAGATAGTGGCACAAAGGCACCTACTAGCAGTGGGAGTGGTAAAGTGAACAGATGGGTTACTCCAAAAGGGGAATGGTTGTACGGATTGCAAACTCTCTTTTTTCGGTATCAGTAGATATCTAATCGATGGTACAGTAGTTTATAATGTCTGTAAATTCGACAGAAATCCATTTATCGAATATAATATATCTTCGGGGTACTATGTAATTTTGCCAAAAGATAATCACAGTTTCTTGTGGAAAGAATGAATAAAAAATAAACTTAAAAAAAAAGCATAGAGAGGGAATGCCGAACATTAATATGATTTAGGATACTTGACATAAATACACTTGACTCGAATAAAGTAGTTTTAAAGAAACAACTTTATTGACAGTTATTACCTTATCTTAGCTTAAATATAATTAATTGGTTTTAATAAAAATCCTGTACTCATTTAATGCATTACAAACGTAGAAGAAAATATCATATAATTTGGAGTTATTTTCTCTAACTTATGATTTCTGCCGTATTCGATCTCTTTAACAATAAATCTAATTGATGTCGACAATATAATTGCTTTTGCGGTGATACTTTACATGTAATAATATCTCACGTCAACAATGATATTAATCTAACTTACATTATTACTGTTAATGCTACAGAACTAAAATAGGAATTAGATTAAAGTTTATTATGATCCTCTTGTTATTTGTTACATTTTTAACTTTAAATCATTAACAGACTTGATGTTTATTAAACTTTTGATCTTCAAAGAATTAGACTAAAGGGTCGAATTCTATTAAAAAATATTGAAAGATACGAAATAATTTTATTAATTGAGAATTATCGCTCTGATGAATAGACTCTTTTATACTACGTACTGTACATCCCTACGGTTCGTACTCTTCCTGAATATTTTAATTTAAATGATTTTTTTGTGACATTTCCTAACCCATACACGTCAAACAATGTTGAACATGCATCGTTAGAACGGCAGATCATCAATTAAGATGATGCGGAATAAAAATCATGCAAAATTATATTCATAATATATAATTTTTCATGATTTTCAGTATATAAAGAATAAAAATGAACTTTTTTTATTGGTTAGACATACCTTTATGGATTTAGGATGTAAAAAAAATAAAGAAAAATTGGATATTTTCCAATAGTTACTTTAAGAAATTCAGATAATAGCAATTATCTTTTGCTAACTGCATAAATAGTTGATGTATTAACTTGTTCGGAATGATCTACTTAACATGGAAAGGATAAAAATGGATCACTTTGCTACTTCCTCTTTCATCTCCACACTTCTAGTCGGAATGTCACGTACATGTCCTAATCCTTACGACTGGCGCCACTTTACCACAGCCTGCAACTGCGTGCCTTGTAAAAGCTATGTCTAGGTTACGTGCGATGACTTTCTGTTTTTGATAGAACATTACAACTAAGCTTCGGCTAATGAGAATGAAAATCTTATCTATAGCTTAGAAGGACGATCGGATTTCTTTGGCATCGTTGATGATACAATAAACTGTAGATGATTAAGCTGCTGTATACGTTATCGGTATTAATCTGATTACGATATTATGTGCTAGTATTTGTTAGTGCTATTTCTATGAAGTATGTTATTACTAAAGTTTGAATACGTTCATAGAATCGTCCGAATTACTGTAGTGTAAACGTGGATTAAGTAAGATTATATTTTGATGAATGTTTAAAGCAAACCGATATTTAAAACAAAAATTTAAAGATGATGATTAATAAGCTAACATTACAACAGTTTTACGTGTTTTTTTTTTTTAATTTTAATGATTTATTATAATTTGCTATTTTATTTAAGGAATTAATAGCATTTTGAAAAGTCTTAATATTATTTAAATTATGTGATTAATGATAATGGCATGAGTTTATGTTGTAAATTTCTTAAATCGTGAAGTATTGAATAGTTTTTTTTTTTTCTTCATAATAAAGCAATTTCTATTTTTTTTTTATTTATTTTCTTCACGAATCAAAAAATAAATACTTAAATTATGTACTTAAATTAATTGTTCTTTTAAATTTATATACATTTAAAATTACATAAAAGTCATATATGTAAAGGACAAATTAATTTTTTGCATTTAGTTATTGATGTGATGTACATATATATTTAAATATCTATAAAATATAAATTTATAATTATAAAAAATTCCATTCTAGTAAATTATCGTATAATTTACCTTTTCATGTAGTATATTTAAATATTTAAATCCATTAACATACCAGAATATGCGGGTATGTTCGATAGGAATCTTTTAATGTGTTTACACGGGCTAATAAAAGAAGCTTTATTAACATATTCTGCATGTTATTAATGGGTTACACACATGCGTTATTGCTCTATATACCATCAGCAATTAACAAGCGTGCTCGATGTATAATAAAATAACGAAAGAGTAAATTGGCGCATAACGCTATATGAGATCGGTATTAGTGAACATTTCATGTTATAGAATATGCGTGACAAAATTCAGTTGTGATCTCCCATAGTTTGTCGACACGTTCAGAATTACTAGACTGATATAGATGGAAACTATTTTTAATATAGATTGCTATAGACGAGGAAAAATCAAAATATATAAATTTTTCTTCAATTCACAGAAACCAAAAATGAATTCATAAATTATAAAAATGAGAAATTAACTTTCGAATGTTTATTTTGCTTTTTTATTTTGATGATTTATATTTTATAAAGGCATATCAGTAATGAAGAAGGAAGTAAATATATAAAAATACAGAAGTGTAACTTGATTAATGCATAATGAAATTACTTAAATATATTCTATAAATTTTTATAATATAGATATTTTTCTTTCAATTTGATATGAATTTTAAGTGGATAAGAAACGATATAATCCATTTAATGATTAAATTTCCATAATTAACATGATTCAAAACATTATATGCTTATGTTGTTATTCTTAATCATCCAAGAGGATTATCATTACTTAAAGTATAAAAATATCTATTAAATATCAATGCACAAGTTCTTAAATATAAAATAATTAACATATATCATTACTAACATGTTTTGAATCTCGTATTATTACCGAAATTTGTGTGCTATGCATACTTTAATATTTGTTATTATACAATAATGTTTCCGTAATTCCAGTTATAGAATATTTGCAAAAGGATATGCACATAAATGCCATATTCATGCATACGCACGTAGGCATATAATCCACATATTCAACTATAATAACCATCCGAATCTTACTGTTTCAATAAGGCGAGTTTAACACATGGAGAGATGTATACCGGTAATAATCGTATATAGATCTATGTAAATATCAATAATCGAGTATTTATTGAGTATATTGATAACTAAATATCAATATTACAATAAACAAAATCTCGTATGAGCAGTAGATCAACGATTAGATTTGTATCTAGATAGTAAACATTTTTTTCTATCTTAGGCCTTGTAATTCATTGAAAAGTTATCATTACGACAACTGATTATAATATTTAATATTATGTAAATGATGATATTGATAGAAATATTTGAGAAAAAATAAAAATAATAAATTCTTTAAATATCATTTATAACGTAAATAAATGATTTTACGTTCCATTTCATTAATTTAAATATATATCGTGAATCATTGCAAGATCCTCGAATTGTTTGTTCTCTATTAAAAATTTACAAAATTTGCACAATAGGTTGGAAAAATTGTATATGAAAATGGAAGATAACGAAACAGAGAAAAGGATATGTAAACATAATTAGATAATGCTCTGGATTTCAGGTAATTCAACTGGTAGCTTAATAGTATTATCGCTACTCGAGTAGCTCACAATGTGCATGACATCAGTTGCAGTTTCTGGATTTCAATACTTCTAGTATTATTGTTGATTGTTTAACAAAGTTAATATCAAAAATAAAACAAGAAAATTGAACTTTATGTTGTTATTCGTCCAAATATATATACAAGTAATGAAATTTTAATTAAAATAAGAGATAAATGCTATTGAAAATGTAAGTAAACTTAATAATTTTTGCATGCAGCTACATCTTTATCGATTGAATAAACAAAAGTATTGATTTAGAAATAATTATTTTAAGAAATATTATGAGAAATGTAACATTTCTTAGAATAGAAATTTCTAATTATAAATATTTAAAATGTTATAAATTTCTTTCATTCTATTATGTGGTTTAATGTCGTAATATTTATGAGTATAATCGTTTAATGAAAGAATTTTGCTATCTGCAAAAAAAAAAAAAAAAAAAAATTTCTGTTTTATCTAGATTGCAGCATAAAATGGTAACAGTGGCTAAACTGTTCAGTTACGGAAATTCCACATTTTGGATATAAAAGAGTGTATATGTTTATATATATATATTTTTTTGTTGAATTAGATAAGTCGGAATGAAAATAACATTAGCATTTGCATCCGTATTTTTACAAGTTAAGATTAGTGAATTTTATATATATTCCTATTAGAAAACACATAAAACTTTATTACAAATCTCATGAATAAATTTACTTATTCAGTATATCAGAAGATTATATATATATTAAAAAAAAAAAAAATGAGTGCCAATGGTGATCCACGAAAAAAAAAAAAAAAAAAAAAAAAAAAAAAAAAAAAACATAAATTTTAAATTTTAGAAATGATTAAAACCTTCATCACTAGTATTTGTAAAAAACATTTTTAAATATTTTAATTATAATAATTTTTAATTTAGTGTAATAAATAAATTTTTTCCCATTTAAATAGATTATATCGATTTTTTTATATCTTAGGTATTAAATATTAAAAAAAAATAATTTTTTTTAAATTTTTTAAAGATATAAACGGCAACGTTAACAAAATCGTTAGTTTAAAAATTTTTCTTGTCGCTCTATTGATAAACAAGTAATTCTAAAGGTTAAACTTTGCACATTAATATAATCATTGATGAATATGTTAGACGATAATTCAATAACCGATTTATCATAATATTCATTAATTACTCAAAATACATATCTCATATTCGCTAAATACACAGACCTTATATATATATATATATATATAACATTATTGAAATACTAATGCATCCTCTCCTAATAGAACTAACATTAAATTTTAAACAGTCCGTAGCATAATGAATACCGAAAAGCAAGCCAAACTTTACGTCATAAGGGAATAATGAATAAATAAATAGGAATTTTATCGAATAAAATAAAACTGTTCACTTTTAAAAGCAAACATTTTCTGGACTATCTTAATAAGTGAAATCAGTCACGAGTTACAATTACATTAATGTTTGTACGTAAGTAAAGGATTGGTGAATAGAACTTAAAATGTCATGAGGGAGGTTTGTAAAAGTGCAACGATGTCAATCACTGTGTTTGTGCTGGCATGTCGCCAGATCCATATGCCAAGAGGCAGTTAGTTATATCTAATGAACAAGATCTACTCGATTTTTAGAAGAAAATAGGTTCCTACTGATAAACAATCCTGTTGATATTTATTTAATTCAGTTAATAGTCGATTAATCATTTAATAATCAAATTACCACTAATGATTAATAACAAAGGAAACAACAACGGGTAAGAAATAAAATACTCTGATAAACTGGATCATCGGTTTGATAATGATTGATCAATTGCTATATACTGAATTTATATCTATAACATGTGTCATGCTATATTAGTTAGTTGATTTTTTTTCTAAGAATTTTTTTTTTTAATTTAACATAGGGAAATAGGTTTTTATCGTGTAGCATATGATAGTATAGTATTGGAAATAAAGTTGACACTAGAGCCTGTTACAGTGACATTTTATAAGAAAAATGATCTTTCAACGACAACCATCATCTAGGTCGAAAATGGTAGAAAGTATATCACTTATAATGGCAATTTTCTATTATGCTTAGATGTCATTTGTATATCCGTATCGTTTCGATGGAAAAATTACATATATAATCGAATATTACAAAAAAAAATGATATAGTGGATGACACATACATTTAATTTATTTCTATACTGTTAGCATATCAATGTAAAATATATATTTTAAATTTATTATATATAAGTAGCGTTTTAATATATATTTTTTCGAATTTTAATACGGGTTTTTAATCTTCATGAAAATTCTTTATTGATTAAAAATTTATTATATTCTATTATGATTGATATATATTCTCGTTTTCACTCAAATTTAACATAAAAATAGCACACGGTATGGGTAAAAAAAATGTCACACTTGCGGCACTGATATATCTATAGTAACATTAGAATTTTTTTCTCCTCTCTTAATACATATTTTAATACCCTGTAATATTTTAAAAAAAAATTCGGAGTCTAATACATATTAATAATGACTTGCTTCGATGCAAAAATAATTATGAAAGTAATAAATGCTATTTAATTAGCTTAAAGAATCAAATTATAACTCATCGTTTTCCAACTTGCCTTAAGTAATGTTAAGATTTTCTAAAACGACTTAGTTTCATTATTGATGTGTTCCTGTTTCAAAACAAGTTGACAAATTAGCATCTGAAATGATTAAGTTTAGAATTCACGGCAGCGATTTCCTAATTGCTTCAGAACCACAGCCACAATGCTTAGAGATATTCCATGAATAGATATCCATCTTTCCTCGTCGCTTCCTTGTCTAGCCATAACCATTATCTTAAGTGAATGAAAACAATGGGGAGGATGCTATGGTGAGCATTTGTGTTCTTAATTAAACTTTCGATTCTCTAGATAAATACGAGAATCAAAAGAAGATATTTATAGCAAATATCTACTTTTTAATAAGTCATTTGTTATTTAAAACAAACGTTTTAAGATAATGTATCTTCTGAAAACGTAGAACTGGTTAAACTCGATAAATTTTTTTTTAAAGCTTCAGAATTAAGAATAAAATCGTTAACGATTCCATTGCTGATACATTTCTAATTTAATTTTGTCTAATCTTTGTTCATAAATATGAATCACGGAACCTCATCAAGAGGCTTATTCAGAGATGGATCATCTTACATTTTCTTTACTTCAGGAACCATTATTCTTATCGTTTTATTCCTTTACATTCTGTTCTTCATGAGCCATGACTGTGCCATTAACTTGTAATCGTGGTAAGCTTTCACCTAGTTCAATATTTTTAATATGAATACACTAATCTTATAATTACATAAAAATAAAAAAATAAAATTGAATTGTAAATATTTTTAATTAAAATCTTTAAAAATTATACAAAAAAATATATTTTCTCCTTAATTTTTTTTCTCTTTATAATAAAAGTGTACGTGTGAAAAAATACATATAAATTTATAATTAAAGACAATTTTTTTTAAATAAATTATTTTAAAAACACGATAACAAGTTGCTAATTTAATTTAAACTTATGCATTTATGACATTAAACATAATTATTATTACATTCTTTAATTTAAATTTTAAATTGGTTTATAAGTATCAAATATTTTAATTATTATTATTATTTAGATTATAAAGATGCATTTAAATCATTATTATTATTATTATTATTATTATTATTTGAATAACATTTAACGGTTGTTTGCATATGTGAAATCTCACTTAATTTTCATCAAAATCGTCTGAAATTTTATTAGTATTTATTGTAGTGGTGAGTCGCTCACTCGCGAACCGGATCTTTTGAGCGGTTCTTTTTAACGAGCAAATGAACCGTGACTCAGTAAAAGTGAGCAACAGTTTTTCCAGATCGGAACGTTCTGATTATGAAAGAAAAATCGCTAGATTCGCTACAGAAGTTGCTAAAAGACTCTTGGATTTGGAATAAAGTCTACCTTTCTACTTTTAAATCACTGAAACCAGTCTCAACTTGCTCAGTTTGATCTGAAGTACACCCTGAAGTTTTTCCTGCAATTCTTTGAAAATTAGCCTAGTCTTCTCATAGATCATTGCCTGAATTATTGGATCTCCCTTCATTTGTATTTATCTAATTTGGGTGAGAAACAGCTTTTCCATCTACCTATTTTGCACATAGATAAGTGGATTTTGGGTATGGAGTTACAATACACCAAGCAGTAGTCCAATTAGAGGAACAGAAAATATATTATAGCTGTTTATGTATCAGATGAGGCCATTTTCATATATGCAAGGATTTTTTTATGCAAATAAAAAAATTTATTAAAAGTACTGCAAAACATTGTGTAAATGAGTTGATATCAAGTATTTAAATATGAAATATTGATAAAAATGACACTATTTCAAAGAATTCATGTGATTTTTTTTAATAATTATATGACAACTTCAATTGACAAATGTTATGTAATTCATGGTTTTTTACCAATAATTTCTGAAATTTTTCACTGAATTTCTTCATTCATGGCTCATTTTGTTCAGAAGACTTATCACTATTTAAAAATATTGATTATTTCATTGGATGGCTAAAATTGCATATAAAAAAATCCTGTTTTCACAGATCTTATAAACATAACAAAAAGTTACAAAAAAAACACTTTACAGCAGCAGTCTAGAATATAACCACCATAACCTGTATTTTAAATAGAATGAATGCCTACAAGCCAGTTCACTTCATTAAAAGTCTTATTTGTTGGAACATTACATTCAGTAAAAATGTAGACTATTATCTGTTGGAAATGTTACTGAATACATTGTAGCATGATCTTGCCTTTCTCCTCGTCTGATTCTTTTTGTATTGTAATATAGCATTTCAGAGTAATAAGCTTAACTTTTTTATCTTGATGGTCACATTTATTCCTAAGGCTGTAGACATTCTGCCACTTATAAAAAGATAAAAAAAATACAGCATAGGCAGAAAAAATCTTTTATTTAGTTTTTGAAAACACTATCTCTGGTCTACATCAAACTACTGATATACACTAGTTAAAAGTGTTCAAAAATGTTTCTTTTATGTTTAGCCTTTAGTGAATTAGATGTTGAACGTTTTTAAAATAGAAAAAGAAATTATTTATTTATTTCAATAAATGTCAATATTTTTCATATTTGATATGTGAGGATCAGAAATCTCAATTTTTTAATTTTTTTTGTTTTTTTTTTTAAAGTTGAATTTGGTGAGTTAGGCCTGGACTCCACTACACTAGAAAACTGAAACTGATAACATTAACTGAAATGAGCAAGGTTATGTTTCAGGTTGCTTTCAGTTTCTGCTTAAGCTCCACATAAACATAAACAAGTAAACAGAACTTTACAGAACCAACTAGTGTCAATATATCAAGATGGAGGATGATCTGATGGCTGTTTAATTTTTATCTTTAGAGACTTGTCCCATACTACTCTATAAATATCAGTTAGTCCACAACCACTTCTATTACTTTCTCAAATATTTTTCTCTCATATCTATCCTTCTACTTTCCATTTTTGTTCTCTTTCATTTCCTATTTTAAAAGCTTTGATAACCAATCTACAGTATCGTTGTATATTAATCTAGTGAAATTTACCATCAAGTCTAAATTTTGTGCCTACTGCAGCCCATAAACATTTTTAAATAAAACTGTTAGCCCATAAATTAATAATCAAAACATCAAAATTATAAATCATTACTTTTTTTTAAGATTCATATAATCTATCTGATTTAAAACACAAAAGAAATTAACAAAATAAGAACTTTTTATTATTCATAGCATTAAATGTGTAGAACCTAAAAGTCTTGAACCGAAAATTTTTCTTGGTCTGCACATCGCCATGTTATCTACTGAATACTAAACTCTGATTGGCTAGGTAGATAGACCTGAAACTGAAATGTTAAATTTATTTATACTGTATTTTCAGGTGAGTTTCTGGCAAAGGTATGGCCTACAAACCGGAACCTGCATCACTTTCAATTTCAGTTTTCAGTTTCAGGCATATTTTCAGGTGTAGTGGATTCCAGGCCTTAAACTCACATATTCATATCAATTTATATAATTATTTCATATCAACTTATATAAGGTAAATATATAAGGACATAAATTCATATAATCTTAATCTTTTAAGTTCTGCTGCTTATGAAGAAACATAAGAAATCCAAAAAGCACTTTAAGCAGGAAAGCAACAATTTATAATTAGTAAATACTGTAGATACAGATACTAATAATATCATGCAATAATGTTTTCAGCCTCTTATGACCCCCTTCAAATTCATATACTCATATCAATTTATATATGGTAATGTTTATATAATATTTCAAACTGAATCTGACTTTAGGTTAAAATTGTTAGGTTAATACTTTTACAATAAAATCTTTCAGAAATATGCTTTAAACTCCAAAAAGACAGAATGAGAAAATACCATCATTCATCAAGATAATGGAAGGAAAGTTAAGGAAACCACAATTTAAGAGAAAAAATTTTTATTCTAAAAATAATTTTAGTTCTCAATTAATGGCTTTGCTTATTAATTTGAACTTGATTGGCATTATTATTCATATCAAAAACTTTTTAATTGATTCATGTGTAAACCAATTTCTCTTTTATGAAAATTGTTTTTCTTCCAAAAATTTTTAAGCTTATGCATAAATATACAGTATATATTATTTCAAAAATAAACTGATTTCTATAATATTTTATTATAGTTTGTTAATTATATTATAAATATATACCATATTTTAATATAGAATTTTCATTTCTTTAATTATTTACTCTGTTTTTAGACTAAAACTATCAGAATCAGCTTTATAAACTTTGTTTTAATTAAAATGTTCTTAATTCTGAAATTCTTAAATCTTTAAATCCAAATATACTAGCCAAAATCTAGCCCTTGAATTACAACGGAATATTAATGATTGGAAATCATTTGAACTAAAGTTAGTGCCATCTGGTAATTATAAAAATAAATTATTTTACTAAATCTATGAGTGGTGCCATCTATTAATTAATAATTGAACATTATAAATTAATAATTGAACTCGAATTTTTAATTAATTTATCTGAAGAAAAAAATCTGCCTCAGCTCAGGATCGAACCGGGGACCTTTGGGCTAACGTCCCAACGTCCTAACCGCTCAGGATCAAACCGGGGACCTTTGGGCTAACGTCCCAACGTCATACCGCTAGGGCCAACAAGCAGATTGATTCTTCAGGCAGTTATATTAATTTGGAACTGGGGACCTTTGGGCTAACGTCCCAACGTCATACTGCTAGACCACCGAGGAACCTTTGGGCTAACGTCCCAACGTCATACCGCTAGACCACCGAGGCCACATCCCAACGTCATAACCGCTAGACCACAGAGGCCAACAAGCAGATTGATGGACCTTTGGGCTAACGTCCCAACGTCATAATGCTAGACCACCGAGGCCAACAAGCAGATTGATTCTAGATCGGAAGAGCTAGACCACCGAAGCCAACAAGCAGATTGATTCTTCAGGCAGTTATACAGGATCGAACCGGGGACCTTTGGGCTAACGTCCCAACGTCCTAACCGCTCAGGATCAAACCGGGGACCTTTGGGCTAACGTCCCAACGTCATACCGCTATACCACCGAGGCCAACGAGCAGATTGATTCTTCAGACGGTTATATTAATTTAGAAAGACAATGATACCTTTTCTAAAAGGTATCATTGCTCGTTGGCCTCGGTGGTCTAGCGGTTAGGACGTTGGCCCAAAGGTCCCCGGTTCGATCCCGGGCCGAGTCAGATTTTTTCTTCAGATAAATTAATTAAAAATTCGAGTTTAATTATTAATTAATAGATGGCGCCACTCATAGATTTAGTAAAATTAAATATTATTATAATATTGGCGCCACTCATAGATTTAGTAAAATTAATTATTATTATAATTATGAAAATTATTATTCTAATTACGAGATGGCGCTAACTTTAGTTCAAATTATTTCCAATCATTAAATTATTCCGTTGTAATTCAAGGGCTAGATTTTGGCTAGTATATTTGTTTATTTGAATAAGTTCCCTTGATGCTTATATTGTAAAGTCTGAGCTTCAAATTTGGCAGTTGATGTCCTATTGAATACTTTACTTGAATATAATTGTCAGATTAATATTTAATTTAGATCCAAAATTACAGCAAGTTGAATTTTGATTATAGTGATTCTGTTGATAAGAGTTACTGTACTTGGCTTAGAGCCAATGCCATGCCTCTTGATATTCTTCTGTGCAATATTTATCTAATAATAAAAATGTATTTAATTTCAGCATTAAAATGCCCATCAATAACGAGACCTATAAATGGAATGTTTCAATGTACAAATAATGAATTTTGGGGAAGTATTTGCAACTTTGATTGTGAGGAAGGATATGCATTGGTTGGAGAATCACCAATATTATGTATAGGAAATAAAAAAATATGTTAATTGGTCATCATCTATTCCATTTTGTGAATGTAAATATTTTTATGATTTAGATTTTAAAATCTATAGCTTTATTTTTTTTTCCTAATAATAAAAACGGTGGTCTAGCGGTTAGGACGTTGGGACGTTAGCCCAAAGGTCCCCGGTTCGATCCCGGGCCGAGGCAGATTTTTTCTTCAGATAAATTAATTAAAAATTCGAGTTCAATTATTAATTAATAGATGGCGCCACTCATAGATTTAGTAAAATTAATTATTATTATAATTACGAGATGGCGCTAACTTTAGTTCAAATTATTTCTAATCATTAAATTATTCCGTTGTAATTCAAGGGCTAGATTTTGGCTAGTATATTTAAATTTGAAGCTTCAAATCCAATTGACAAAAAATCTAGAGCAGTTTAAAAATTGTAAAAAAGCATTGTTTTTCTTCTCTTCTTCCACCAAAGATACCTCTACAAATTGTATCATTCAACCAATATTGATAAAATTTGGGATACAGGTGTTTCTTAAATTATTTGAGGTTCCCTAAACATTTCATCACAACCAACCTGTATATATTACATTGTTTAATTGCTTTTGACTAAATTTACAATATAGGCATATCTTAGCTCAATTAAAATTTTCTGAAAATTTTTTCTAGTTGGGCTAAAAATTGAAAGGTGTAAAGGATGCTTCTCCTCTAAAAATATCTCTATGGGTCAAACATCATTCAACTGATTTCAAACAAATCTGGAATGTAAATGTTATCTAAGGCTTTCTGGAAAATGTAGCCCAATAGGGCCAAAATGATGGAAGCAGATCTTTTCATCATGAACTCTTCTGCAAGTCATATCACTCAACTAAATTTGATGCAGTGGAACCTCAATTTACAAATTTAATTCATTCTTAGTCATGGTTCGTAATTTGAAAAGTCTTTATCTTGAAACCCAGTTTTCCATTTTATCTTATGGGAAATCAATTAATCCATTCCCAGATTTAGAAATTTTGAAAATAATAATTGTACACAAAATGCATATTTTTTTTTTTTATTTTTTTTTTTTTTGAAATCTTTGGTTTTACATGTTTTATATAAAAATCATCTTCCATTTAATAAAAAAAATCAATTTTCTTGTGATTGGTTTTATAGTTTGATTTTTGATTTGTTGTTATCAGTTTCTTCTTTTTTGTCTCTTAGGCTTCTTTCACACTGCCAATGACAACGACCAAAGACTAACGACAACAATCAAAGACTAAAGACAACAACCAAAAACAAAGACTACTTATTTTAACTTATCGCTTAGGTGTTCACATCTGTTCAAAGATGACTACGATAATTTATATCGAGCATGTGCAAACGTTTGTTTTAATAGTTAGCAAATATGGATCCATTTGTGCTAGCATTAATCCTTCAACAAAAAAATGATTAAATTATTAATAAATCCCAATAATCTTTACGAAAAGCATCTTACAGCCAAAGTCTCTCTCGTAGGCCGAAATCAATTTCCTCCATTTTTCTTTATAAAAATGCTTCGTCCCGATTGGTCAAAGTAGAATGACGACGACTAAATCTTGAATCTTGGTCAAGATCAGAACGACTAGCGACACCGACCGTTTCAGGACGATGACGACTAACAGAAACAAATGTGAACATATAAGCGACCTTGATGAAGCGACAAAGCCAAGTCTTTGATCGCTGTTGCTGGCAGTGTGAAAGGTGCCTTAGGCTTTAACTCACATGGCGAGTTAAAAATTAGTTAACAAAGAATTAGATATAACTAGTAATTATTATGTAGATCTTTAATATTATCAAGAATAAGCTATCATTATCACATTAACAGTTACAAATGCATATTTCAAAAAATAATTGAGATATTTTTATACGAAACTTTTAGAAAATATTTTACAAATATAATATTAAAAAGCATCATGGTTCATATCTAGAGGCCAAAATGGGATATGAAAAATGTTTGTATTTCGAAAACCTCATATGCGAGTGTTCGTAAATCAAGGTATCATTGTATATGTATATTTATTATTTTACTAAATGTTTCTTAAAAATTTCAATTCAACAGATTAAAAATAAAGAGGGTATTTAATGATGTATTAACATACTGTTAGTAGAATGTCTTTCTCAGAATAATGGTCTTCATCTAAAAAATAAACGATATTCAATATGTAAAAAATAAGCCAAATATAATATTAAGAAATTAGAATACTTATTAAAATTTAGATATAGCTATTTCATTGATGATTTAAGAAAATAAACCAATAATATCAATTATCAATAATATCTAAATTTAACACCTAAATTAGATATGATTACTTCCTAATAATTTATTAGCTTATTTTTTTACATATTCGATGTTTTGGATTGGATTTAAATATCAGATTTCTAAAATTTCTCTAATAGTATGTTAAAATAAACAGTACTGATCAGGAGAAAAAAATTTATTATAGAAGAGAATCTATTTGTGAGGTCTTCCTCAGCTGCACTCTAAAAATGATTTCATAAATAAATAAAAAATGTTCCTGTAATAACTTTTTCTCCTGAGCAGTGTTGTTTATTTTAATATAAATTTTAAATTATGAAATAAAGAATGAATTTTTCAGTAGTTTTAGACAAAGCTGTGAATTCCAATCTGTAATTAGAATAGATTATTATTGTATTAAATATTAATATTTTTAGGATTTACTTTATTTATTTTTAATTACATTGATAAGAGCAATTTCTTTAACATCTGTTTTAATTATTGATTGTAATTTCTCAACTTTTATTGTTCTTGAAATGATTTTTTGTTTTCTTCAGTAATTTTTATTAAAAATTTGAGAATTTATTTCGTGTTCTCAATTTGTATATTCTTTAATTTTTTATGTTAAATATTTACAACGGATATAAAAATGTATATTAATAGTTAATTAACTATTAATAAATATCTTTTTGTTTTGTCACCATCCTGACAAAGCAGAGAATGACTGCAGAGCATGCTTATATAGTTGAAACCTAACAGGCTTGTACAATATCACCAATGCATGTCAACCTTATCTGATGTAATCTGTAAAAAATATTGCCATACATTTTTAATGGTGTTGCATTTTCTTTGATTACTAATATTTATATATATTATAATAAAAAATATTTTTGGTTTGATTTATAAACTTGTTGTTGTCTATTATTTTGATTTCTTAACTAGGACTTTGTTTATTATAATATTAGCCAGTTTACATAAGATGAAACAACATATTTTTGTTTGTATTATTTCATAACGTTATTATTTATTATGAACATATATATGTTCATGAAAAGTTTTTTTTTTTTAATAATATATAAATGACTGACTGATTATCTGCACCTTTTTAAGTATTCAAATTTTAAATAATCAATTCTTTTGGGTATATTATTTATTTTTATAAAGTAAAATGCTAAACAATTAGATTAAGAAAAATCTTAATGAAATTAATCATACCTTTATATTTATAACTAAAAATAAAGTATTCCATCCAAATGAAATTTATCATCTTTGTTCCATTAAATAATAACAATTAATGACTCAAATTCATAATTTTGATATACTTATTATTTAAAAATCTGGAATAATTTATATTATTAAATTGTTATCTATTATATTATATTATGAGAATCAATAACAATTATTTAAGATTTTAAATAATAATAATAATAATAATAATACCTTCACAAGTTGGAATTGGTGAAGTCCAGTTAACATATTTTTTATTTCCTTCACATGATATTGAAGATTCTCCAACCAATGTATATCCTTTATCACAATCGAAACTACAAATACTTCCCCAAAATTCATTATTTGTGCATTTAAATATTCCATTTGTTGGTGTTTTTATTGATGGGCATTTTAATGCTGAAATTAAGTATGTTCTTATTATTAGAGAAATTCATATCAAGCACTATAATTAAAATCTTTAAGATAAGTATTTTAGAATTGAAAAATTTTCATATTTGGATAATGTATGCATCTTCTATACATATCTCTGACCAGTGCCAGATTAATTACATACTAGGCCCTAGGCACTAGAATTCTTCGGGGCCCTTATTAGAACAAAATATTTCTTGAAGAAACAAAACATTGATGAACACAAAGACGATGATATCCACTCAGACATAGTTGAAGAGAAGAGAAGAAGGAATGAGCTGAGCCACAGCCAGCCAGCTGGAGCCAGAGCCGGAGTCAACTCAACTGATTCGAAACTCTATACAAACTGTTAAAAATCCCCTCTTTCCTTTTTCACTCTCCTACTACTCTTTTAATTTTCCAATCAAGTCAAATTGAAGAGAAGGTTCAAAATGAAACTAAACTCTTCATTTGACAAGGGAAATTTTAACTTTGGCATCGGTCCAGGACCTATTAGAAAGAGGACCCGATAGCTTTTAGGGGTTTTTTGACATTTTTATCTCCATGCGAGGTTTTATAGTGACAGGTGTTAAATTTCGATGTGGGCATGGCCCGCCTGTACCCACACAAGGTCCCGAAGATTCCCCCATTTTCCAAGAGTCGACCAAGCTCTGGACAGGCACCGTTAGCGACTTCTGATTCTCCGCCATTATCTTCTCGGCACGGTTGCTCACACCTTAAGATTGGGGACCTTTTAGTCTCTTTTACGACACGAGGGTCAGACTGCGGGTGTATTCTAACCACCCACCCGCAAGGGTGCGAAATATTTTCGGGAAAATATCTTATCGATTCCCTGCTGAAAAAAAGAATGTATTCGTTATCTATAGTTAGCAATTTTTTATATTAAAATTAGATAAATATCCACGATAAAATCTATCGATCCAGTCGAATTATACTCGTATATATATTAGAAATTTCGGAAAGGATTCCAGATAAATTCACTTTCTTTCTGCAATACATATAACACATATTCAGAACTAAATATAAAGAAGTTATATGGAATCTTTCCCTGCCGAATAAAAGGTTTTCATATTATAATTTTATAAGAATATCTAAGACCTCATTTATTAGTAACGATAACGGCAATTTTATTACTATATCTATAGATCTGTTATAATTAATACAATATATAAAATCTAGTGAAAAATCAATCTGAGGTTTCTACTTAAAATTATAGGAATGCTTTGATATCACACTATATTCTCAAAAAAATATCCTCCTGTCTTAAATTCAATGATATGATTTATACAAATCTCTATACTTCTATGGTTGTTTATATTTAATATAAAATTTACTGGATTTCTTCTAAGAATAAGAAAAATAATTATATTGATAAAAGAACGATGAACGTATATCCAGTAGAAATTTAATGATAAAGATAGAATATTATTCAAAGCATAACAATCTGTATTAAACTTTTTATAAAAATTTAGTAAAATTAATAATAAATTATTTTCTATAATAAACAGATATATATTGATAAATATTCTAACGCTTCTGTGGTAGCTAAGATATCAGTTTTCTATCTGTATTTAGCAATTTTGATTAAACTTATATTAAAATTTAGATATATTTACACAATAAAATTTATTGGTCCATTCGAATTACACTCTAACAGAAATTAGAAATTTCATAAAATATTCCAGTTATTTTATATTTATTTTTTAAAAAATTAAACAGAACACAGTCTGAATTAAATCTAATTAATGAATCTTTCTCTGTCGAATAGAATAAAGAGTTTTCATATTATAATTTTGTAAGAATGCGTAAGACCTGGTTAATAACTGACGATAATATCAATTTTATTCAATATCTATAAACATGATAAAATTAATACAATGTATAGGCCACAGTACGAAATCAACCTTAGATTTCTACTGAAAATGAAAGAATTCCTGATATATCACATTCCATTTTCGTAAAAAATTACTGCTTTAAATTCAAAGGAATCGTTTACGCAAATCAATATTATATGCCGATTTAAATTTAAGTTGAATTTAATTGACTTACTTCGAAGAAGATAATTTAGATATAAAAGAATCATCACTGTATAACCAATAGAAATTTAACGAGAGATTAAAGAATACTGTTAGCAGCATAACAATGTCTACTCACATCGTAATAAAAATTTAGGAAAATCAATTAAATTATTTTTGGTTATACGCAGATATTTTTCGGAAAACATTACACGTCTATTATTAATTATACGCTGCTGTGGCGATAAAAATTTGATTTTGCTACCTTTATTTAAGAAGTTCGATTTTATAAAAATTTAGATATATTTACGCAAAAATATCAACTGGTGTAATAGTAATATACTCGAATAAACATAAATTCCAGAAAGATTCCAGATATTGTCAATTTATTTTCTGAAATACTAATAAAAACACATGTTAATAATAATTTGCATTTTTTGTAAAATCTCTATTTTTAATAAAAGTTTGCATTTAAACTGAAAATGTGATTTTTTTTTATTTTATTTTACAAATGAATCACCTACCCCGGTCAAAAAAGATTAAGTGACCACTGAGCCGTTCAAATAAACCGGTTCTTTTCAGTGAGTGAACCGTTGAGCGGTGATCAGGGAAGTAAACCGCTTTGCCCATCACTAATTTATTGCAGATTTTTTTTTCTCTTTCTAACAATGTGAGAAATTTTTTTTTTTTCAAATTTTATTTTTTTTTCATGATTTCACTATATACAGTAGAAGCTGCTTATTAGAATCACTTTGGGACTAATTTATTTTGATAACAATAACCGATTGATAACATTAAGCAGTGCATGTCAAAAAAGTATAATTTTCGATTTTTTTTATTTATATAATATATCTGTTCTGTTATATACAGTGTAATCTGGATTCATCGTTTTCGTCAGGACTCCCGAAAAAACTATGGATACAAGAAAATGATAGATGCGGGGATGTAAAAAAATAAAAAAAAATGAAAATTAGATTAAAATATAATGCTAATAATAATAATAATACAAAGCACTAGAACTGATGGACAAACACTTATTGAACTTTATACTGTATATTATGTGATCAACTAAGTGAAAAAGTGAAGTGAAATGATTTAAGCTTAAGCTATTGCCAATTCCAGTTTACAGAAAATCACGAAGAACTAGAGCAATAGTAAGAAAATTCTTATATCAAAAATAATTTTTAATTTTTTTTCAATAAAGGGAATTATAAAGTTGCTAAATTTCTATATCAGCAATTTTAAACTATATATTTCGTCATCAAAAAAAAAAAACATTAAAAATTGCCAAAACTGGCAACACTAAGGCTGCACCATTAGTTAGGGCAAGACGTGCGGTAAAACCATCTAAAGACACTGCGAAGTTTTGAAAAGTAGTCATATTTATCTGTATGAATTTTATTAAATCAAAAACTTAATCATTCTAATAATTATTAATTAAAAAATGTACACAAATCATATCTTTCCATTTAAGTCAAATCTGCATTATTTAAAATGGTGGACAAGTGTTATTTTCGGATTTTCTCGTTTTTTGACTAAATTTTGGCGAAAATGAAGCAATAAATGAACAATTAACAAATAATAATGTTTGTTTTAATAGATTTAACTAATATTTTGGTATTATCTGCGATATTTTTTAAATTTTAAATGCGGTATTTTATAGCGTGTATCGATTCTGATGACAATAACCAAATTTCTGATTACTGTAAGCGGAGTTTTCATAATGCATTTTAAAATGGATGATTCGGGACCGTAAATTTTTGATAACAATAAATGCTTGATAACAATATCCGCGATTACAATAAGCGGCTTCTACTATATTTATAAATAAGCCTTATTCAAAGTGGAAAAATTATTTTATTGTAGAAGTACTTTCGATTTCAAGAAGTCATCATCAGCTTTATATAAGAACAATTAGAATACAAGAATTGGTTGGTTGTATTTAATTGTTCTTATGTAAAGCTGATGATGACTTCTTGAAATCGAAAGTACTTCTGCAATAAAATAATTTTTCCACTTTGAATAAGGCTTATTTGTAAATATACTAGTTACTTAAGTGGAAGTTTATTTGTACATTATCAATTTCACTATATATACAAGATTCTGAAAACAAATTTTTTTTTATACGAAATTTTAGCCATCCAACAAAATACTTGTTATTTTTGGATAGTGATAAGTCCTCTGAACAAAGTGAGCCATGAATGGAAAAATTTGGCCAAAACTTTCAGAAATTATTTATAAAAATCCTGAGTTGCATAATATCTGTTGAAGTTGTGTCATAATTAAAAATTTTACATGAATTCATTTGAAATATTGTCATTTTTATTAATATATCATATTTTATTAACTTGTTTTTACTTCATTTATAAATTTTTAGCAGCATATTTTATATATATATTTATTTATATCAAAAAATCCTAACATATATGAAAATGGTCTCATCTTGTACATCAGTAGCTATAATACATTTTTTGTTCCTCTTGCAGATATTTGTTGTTGTTCAGCAGCTAATGTTTCATACCCACATCCAAAGTAGGCTTGGCTGCAATTTCCCAGGAAGTGATTTTCTGATGTAAAACAATAAAAATGCTACTCCCCTGTAGCCTGAGGGTGTTTGTTTTTTCACAATTTTCTTCTAAATTCAGTGAAATTAAAACAAAAAATAAGTGATTAAGATATATTTTATTTTAGCAGAATTAACCATTACTTTCTTATTATCTGCAATATTTTTAATTTTCAGCATTTTATAGCTTGTTTTTAGGAAAAATTCAATTTTCTAAAAATTTAAAAAATATCATTTATCGATTCTCATAATTGGAATAACTTTGATAGATTAAACTATCAACAGGGTAGGATAAAAAAAAAATCGAAATTCTATTAAGCAGTTCAAATATAAACAATGTTGTTTATATATAATTTAAAAAAATATTTTGACAGTAGAAAAAATTTAAGACCCATCGTCAAAACGGTGTATTTTCAATGAATACACACAAAAAAAACTAATTTGCAAAAGCTGGATTAATAAAATGAGAATCAACTTGTTTTATTGTCTATACACATTGACAGCAAAAGAATTAAAAAATCGATTTTATATAATATATATATATATTTATTTTCCTTTGAGTTTTGGCAGACTGCATTTTTTTCTTATGACCGTAATTTGAATGAAATCCTGCACATAAAAAGTATACACATCAAGTTGGAATATATTTCATTTTTTTCATAAATAATCTTTACATATTTTGTAAACAAAAAAATAAAAAAATTTCATAAATTAATAATTTTTAATATCTCTCACCTTTATTTACACAAATAATTCAAAATCCAATGATTATAGAATAAATAATAGATTATTTTATAATAACAAATTAGCTGATTTTAGTTTACATTTAGATACCCCATGATAATTGACCTCTCATCATTCTTCTGCCATTACTGCTAAACTGGTTTGATGTTGCTCAAAAATTATGCTACCAGAATTAACCAAATTTTCACAGTTTTTTAATAATGAGAAAGAATAATATGAATTTGAATGTGTGTTAATATTTTTTAATAATAATACATATAAAAGCAAAGTTTTTAGATGGAAATATTTTTAGTTTTTTAATAATGAGAAAGAATAATATGAATTTGAATGTATGTTAATATTTTTTAATAATAATACATATAAAAGCAAAGTTTTTAGATGGAAATATTTTAAAATCATTTTTTTCTCTGATAATTCACCAATTTCAACTTATTTTTCAAAATTATTTTAGCCTTTTCAAAAAACAGTTTCCTTTAAAAATACATTAGTCAGAATATTTTTGACAGAAGTGGTTCTTACTGAGTGTTGGAATTTCATATTGAATATTTTTTTGTGATTTCCTACAGAAAATGAAAAAACCAGTAAGATAATCTGGTTTTTTCATGTTTTTTTTACCATCCTTCCTGGTTCAATGAAACCCAAAAATTTTCCTGTAGCTGATATCAATGTATTAAATTATAGTAAATGTATCTAATCTGATACAAATAGCTTAATAGATACATGCCATTTCTTAATAAGGTCTAAAACATTTTCAGTTCCTAACATTAGATTAATAACTTTCCTTCTATTTTAACAATAAAGATAGTTCATGCACATATTTAAAACAAAAAGATTAGCAATTAACAGAAACTCCAATAAATGTTCACCATATCAGTTTGTCTTACTTCCTCAGACTGTGATGGGAATTTTCATCAGTATCAACTAGTAAATCAAACTGATTCTGCTGACAGAACTCAAATCAGATATGCAAAATTGGATGTCTATAATAGTTTGTCTTTATCATGGGAAAAAATCTCCCTTTGTGCCCATGCCTTTACATGGCAAGGGAGATTGAGTGCTCCAGTGATCTTTTTCGACTGTTGATAGTTCAACTTTGCCATAATGGCAAGAAGTTAAAAGCCCAGTGGTAGTGCCTCGAGTTGTCTAGAATCCTCAAGGAAGCAGCCCCTCCATCAAACAATATCATAATTTGGCTAATATGATGAAATTTTTGCTTATGATTTTCAAAGCTCAAAGGAAAGAAAACCTAACTATCAAGCCTAAATTTAAAACTGCACTAAATAAAGGACAACAAGAACAGAAATGGAAGTACAAATGGAGATTGGATATGTAGAATGTGAATAAACAAGTGAAAGAAAATGAACAAGAACATGTAAATGTGCAAATGTAGCTGGATGTGTCTGTGAGTGAAACATATTAAAAGGGATGATATTTTAGTGTGCTTAGAATAACATTATGGGGAATATAGTTTGGGAAAAGATAATGACCGAGCAAGAAGTTATATTTTATAGTGATGAATAAGAGAACAAAATGTATATGTTAGGATACAAGTGTGTGAACGACAGAATAATATGAATAAGGATGAAATTAGGAATGCAGTGTGTGTTCTGATAGCAGTGTATGCTCCTGTGAATGGTACCAGTGAGAATGAAAAAAGTTCTGGTATAACTTGAATGATGCAATAAATGAAAATCTCACCAAAAATCAGAATAAATGAGGTTTTAACTAAAATATAATTGTTACTTCCCATCTTTGTATTATTTTATCATCATTTTTTTTAATTTCTAATACAGTATTGGAATACTGCATTGTCAGAATCTAAATTATATGATTAACTGGAAATGGTAATGTAAATCGTAATTTTTTTTATTAATTATGTTCATTAGCTTTCCTACTGTATAATTGCTAAAATAACTACTACAGATAAATAAACTAAATATTAATCAAATTAATTTGCAGTATTTATTTTCAAATAGATATATAATGTTTGGAGGAGAAACATACACAAAAGCAGCTATTTGTCTATTGACCACTGAAACTAATTGTAGAGTTTGGAAGCTAAACAGTAATTAAAATGAATTTTAATATTATAGGCCTATATAATTTTTTAATTAAATATATTTTAGAAGTAGAAAATTTAAAACAAATATTTCATGAAATATTGTTAGTCTTATGGAAAAAAACTTTGAGAAATGCTCAGCTTTTTAATTCTCCTTTAAAACAAAAAATTTCTGTTAACATGAAAAAATTTGCTGATCCCAATCATTTAGTGTTATAAACATTTTTCACAGTGTTTTTAGTATTTATTCTTGCATGATGATGATAGATTCATTATTTGCAAATAATATGTCAAATGTACCATCTCGCTTGAAGTCATCACAAGAATCTTGATCCCTTTCACAAATGTGCTGTATATAGCAAAAAAGGTACACTCAGCCCTCGATTTACACGGTAGATACGTTCCTGGAAAAATCGTGCAAACCAAGCTTAGCCTAACTTATTTCTCTTGTAATCCAGAATTCTAAATTTTATAAATTTTCTAATTTCTTTTAAGAAAGGTTAGTACAGTCAATCCCCAACTTACATAGATCAGACATTCATAGATCCATACTTATGTTGGATTATTTTTAGGTAATAAACTGGGCCCATACATGGACCCTTCTAGATTACTGGAGATGTGGGATTTGGAATTGAATCTGGATCTTCCAAGATGGTAAGTGACTGCTTTACAACATAACTTATGTGCTTATTCCTTAATAAAATTACTTTTAGTGTTACATCATTGTGACATACTAGTATTGTATAATGAAAGACATATGTTTATGTACTCTGATATACATATGTTTTGATTTATGTAGGTTTTCACTGAATGATCCATCTATGTAACTTGGGGACTGCCTGTACTTAGATTTATCACAAAAATAGCATAACAATTTTACTTTTTATTCATATATTCCAATAATATTTCCTTTTTAAAATTTCTTGGCCTCTGTTTTTTCATAAGTTGAAAGATATTGTTTAATGCATTTAAACTATCTCATTATATGGTAATTAATTCATAAAATTATGTAGATTTTAAATTGATTTTTATAATATATTTTAACTAATTTTATTAAATAATGCAATTAATTAAAATAAATTTTTTTTCAGTGACTCCTGCTTCATCATCACAACTTTTACAGAGATATTTTAATCAAGCTTCCATTCATAAGAATCTTAATTTCTTACCAATTGCCTTAACAAATTACCAAACTCTTCCAGTTACTCAAGAAGTTTTTTATTCTTATTGCCCAATTTATAGAAGAAACTACTCTTATAATCCTTATTAAATAAAAGTATTCAATTGTGAATATAAAAATAAACAATTTATTAAAATTAAAATGTTTCATTGTTTTTATTTAATTATTATTATCAACTTTTTTTAATAAGAATGGTTTTATAAACATATATCTGCTGTACATTTTATAATACAATATTTTATGTTCAAATTTATGTTATTGTTATGACAAATTTTTCCTGTATTATTAGAAATACACTCAGCCTTCAATTTACACGGTAAATACGTTCCTGGAAAAATCGTGCAAATCAAAACCGTGTAAAACGAGACGCAGAATTCATACGATACATTCAATTAAACTGTAAACTGTGTAAATCGACCTAAAGAAGATAATGAAAAGTCAAGGATATGTTCTTTATAACCGTGTACTATAGAAGATAATGAAAAGTCGAGGATATGTTCTTTATAACCGTGTAAAATGAGATAAAGATTAAAGGAAAAAAGGGGATTGGTTCATTAATTTTTAGACACAATATAATGCTTATACTTTTTCAATTTATTTTTGAAAATGAAAACATAAAAGGGGATTGGTTCATTAATTTTTAGAGACAATTTAATGCTTAGGGATTGGTTCATTAATTTTTAGACACAATTTAATGGTTATACTTTTTTTGGTCCATTAATTTTTAGAGACAATTTAATGCTTATACTTTTTCAATTTTCTGTGTAAAATGAGATAAGAATTAAAGGAAAAAAAGGGGATTGGTTCATTAATTTTTAGAGACAGAATTTATGGTTGGAAAAAAAGGGATTGGTTCATTAATTTTTAGACACAATTTAATGCTTATTTTTTTTTATTGGTTCATTAATTTTTAGAGACACTTTAATGCTTATACTTTTTCAATTTATGGATATGTTGTTTATAACCGTGTAAAATGAGATAAGGATTAAAGGAAAAAAGGGGATTCTGTATAAAATGAGATAAGGATTAAAGGAAAAAAAGGGGATTGGTTCATTAATTTTTAGACACAATTTAATGGTTATACTTTTTTTGGTCCATTAATTTTTAGAGACAATTTAATGCTTATACTTTTTCAATTTTATTTTTGAAAATTTAAAAATAAACATTAATTAACATCCTATGGTACAAAAAAAACAAATTAACAATATTCTGTACAAATAAAAACAATAAGGTAAAAAACGAATTACCAATATTCCGTACAAATAAAAACAATAAAAGCATTAAAACATAAATATCACTTTATTTTTGAAAATGAAAACATAAACATTAATTAACATCGAATACGGGTACAAAAAAACAAATTAACAATATTCCGTACAAATTAAAACAATAAAAGAATTCAAACAAAAATAACCTTCATAAGGAATATTTGTTACAGAATTTCTAGAAACAAGATGATTCTTAATTCGATAGTTATTGTATGATCTGAATGTAGGAAAATTGTTAAAAAATAGGCAAGCTGCAAGCCTGAGTTGAGTTTAGTTGAACTGCGAGACTTGGACAGTCTTAATAGTGAGTGATAAATTGTGAAAGGGAAAGTGGACTAAGAAGAACTGTGAGTTATTCTGAATTAAAGACATAATGAAAGTGGACTAAGAAGAACTGTGAGTTATTCTGAATTAAAGACAGATTAATGTTGTATGAGATGATTATCGGATTTTGTATTGAATTTATAGTGAAACAAGATTATTTTGTTTATCGAAAGTTCTTCTGAATTAAAGACATAAATTAGTGTTGTATGAGATAATTATCGGATTTCTGAATTAAGACATAAATTAGTGTTGAAAGTGGAACCAAGAACTGTGAGTTATTCTGAATTAAAGACATAAATTAGTGTTGTATGAGATGATTATCGGATTTTGTATTGAATTTATAGTGAAACAAGATTATTTTGTTGAAGAACTGTCAGTTATTCTGAATTAAAGACATAGATTAGTGTGTATGAGATGATTATCGGATTTTGTATTGAATTTATAGTGAAACAAGATTATTTTGTTTATCGAAAGTTCTTCTGAATTAAAGACATAAATTAGTGTTGTATGAGATAATTATCGGATTTCTGAATTAAGACATATAATGAAAGTGGACTAAGAAGAACTGTGAGTTATTCTGAATTAAAGACAGATTAATGTGGTATGAGATAATTATCTGATTTTATATTGGATTTTGTATTGAATTTAGTTATAGTGAAACAATATTATTTTGTTTTCTGTGAATAAATTGGACTATACGAAATATAGCGGTATTCACTCTTTATTAATCTCTACGAACTCGTAAATCCACAAAACGTGACAATATGATACTCTTTTAATTTATAAATGTTATAATGCAAAACAATCAAAATAAAACCAAAAAAAAATTTTTTGTTTTCATTTAAAAACCGTGTAAAAGCGAAATCGTGTAAATTGAGTGCCGTGCAAATCGAGGGCCTAGGTGTATTATTCCTGAGAGGGAAAAAAATTATGAAATTATGTGATAATTAAGTAAAAGTGAATGACTTTTTACTCATTTATTTTTTAATATTTTGTATTAATATTTATTAAGAACTGCAATTTTATTAAATATTTTTCTTCTAGTGTTTTTGTTAGTCTTTGGTCCCAATTAAACCAATTGTAAAATGGTTTATCCCCTGTACGTTAGTTGCTTATTATTGAGTGTTATATATATTATTCTCAATTTTCCCACACACTGAAAACAATAATTTAAAATTTATTTACAAAATACATAATATTAAGTTATAAAAATATGTATAAATATATTATTTAAATTACCAATATACAAAAGTAATAAATAAATCTAACAGCACAAATCAGGAGGAAAAATTTTATTATTTTAATAATGTTTTCAACCTACTCTTAACATTATCCTCAGCTGTGTTTTATTACTACCTGCCAGTAGTACAATTGAGAATGATCTCAAGAATAGGTTGAAAATGTTACTGAAGTACTAAAAATATTTTTATCCTGATTAGTGCTGTATTGCCATCTATATCAATTTTGAATCAGGAAACATTTTAAATAAATAAATTCAACTTAAAAAAATTTATAGTAACTTGTGAAAAGTATATATAAAATAAATAGTTTTATATTTAATGCTTTGAATACCATAGTCATATCTGATATGGTCATGGTAAATTACATGATCTCATGACAACTACATCTCATATGATGATTTTAAAACAGCATTTCTTGAATTATCTGTTCAATTTTCATGTCACTCTGTTATTGTGGCACTGATTTCTTAGTCATGTATGAAGAAAGTTTCCCATGTTACATAGAAAATATGATTTTTATAATATTTTTTTCTAATGAATAGTAAAATTCCAATTTTGTGAAATTTGTAAAATCTTTATAAAATTTCATTTAATCAGAATTTCATGAATTTTGATTTGTTTATCATGTAGGATTGAGTATATTCCAAATAAAAAAACCATAATTTATAATTCTTATATAATTTGAAATAATTTTTTGATTATTGTAGAGATGATATTACATAATAATCATAAATTGCTTTTTTTATTAATTAATTTGTTATAAGTTTGCAGTTTATAAAATTAGATTCAGTTCTGATTATTAATATTGTACAATTCCTCTTGATTTTCAAAAGAAAATCAAGTAATAATAATATCTAAAGAAAAATACTACAATAATAATGTACAGTTTCACTTGATTTTCAAAAGAAAATCAAGTGAAATTGTACATTATTATTGCAGTGCTTTGAAAAAAACACTGCAATAATGTACATTTTTCTTCACAAAATAATCAAACTGGTTTTTTTGAAATGTCAAATGATGCCCATAAATGTTTGAAAACTACAGCTCATCTCAGATTGAGAAGTCGATTTCCAGCTAGTACTCAAAGCATTAACTGAAGTTTATTTTCCTATCTTTCTTTTGATATATTTGTCATTTTTTTCTTTTATATATTTCTTTCTCATTTAGATTTTTCAATTATTTCCATTTTATTCCATAGTACTGTATATTGTTTTCTCTTCCCCATGCTGGTACTTGAAGTTCTGTGTTTAATTTGTATATTTGAAATCTTTTTGGTGTTTCTCTGTTTTTTCATTTTGATAGTATAATTCCTTTATAATAAATTTTTTTTTATTACTCATTTTTTTTTTAATAAGCACATTGTATATTTCTTAATCTTCAGTCACTAGTCATTTGTCTCTGTTTTTCCATTATTCTACAACTTCATGTTTTTTCCAGAAAACTTTTATTTTTACTAATAGCTTTGCTTATATTTATTGTATTCTTCTGTAACTTTCATTCTTATCTGGCTTTCCTATATAAATAAATTTTTCACTTGCTTAATATTTTCAATAACAGCATCACATTGATTTCTTTGCAAGAGGGAGTGAACAATATTCAAAAGACCATTCCATACATCATTGATCAGAGAGCATCATGCATTTTATCTCTATATTCTAAACATAATTGTTATCTTCACTGTTGTTAAGAAAGTTGTTTTAATACATTTTTTAAGAATATTTTGTCTTTAAATATACATACATTGTGATGAAAGTAATATGGAGAAATAAATAATGCTCTAAATAAATAAATAGGAATTTATATTATCAGAGATTTAAAAACATAATATTTGAAGCATTCATTAGATGTTAAATTTTGTTTACTTTATATAAATATTTATTTAGTATATTGAACTTCTGGCAATTTTTATCTTTTTAAAAAAATCTTCCATGAAGTTTAATTTCATATATTTTATAAAAATGATAAAATGTATTTGTTTGAATTATACCTTTTTATAAAATGGAATTTTTTTTTTTTTTTCGATTTCTATCTCCTAGAAATTTTTGGATAAACATAAATTTCAAAAATGTCATGCAAACCTTCGTTATATTATTATTATTTTCGATTCATTAATTAATATCATAATTTTCATTTTTATTGATTTTAATTTGATAGCAATAGATTGAAAAACCATTTTAGTATTTGTTAAATTTTATTAACAGAATATTCTTTATCTAAAAACAAAGATCGCAATCTTATGATAAAATAATTATAAAAGATAAAATTAAACAAATGCAAAGGAAATGCTGGATAATGTCTCTCTCTCTCTCTCTCTTTCTCTTCCTCTTTTTTCATAGAATGCTATATAATTTTGTTAATTATTCGTGAATATTTTTTGTGAAAAGATTCTTCGATTGTTTTCGAGAAATATTTAATGAATCAATCAATGAATCAGTGAAGATAGTTATTTTCTTAGTTATTTCCTAAACATAATTGTTATCTTCACTGTTAATTGTTCTTCACTGTTGTTAAGAAAGTTGTTTTAATACATTTTTTAAGAATATTTTGTCTTTAAAATTAGTTTTGTAAATATTTAAGCAATACAGACAGTCTATTAATAATATAGAATATTTAAAGTGATATTGTTTAAAAAAAATTTAGATTAATAAAAAAGAATCTTCATTATTTTGATGTTTTCAGAAGATCAATCTTAGATTCAATTTTCTGTTAGATCAGAATTTATCCTGAATTCTGCTTTTCTCTTCTGAGTTTATAGAATTCTGTCAAGAGATATTATCTTCTGAACATTTAGTATCGTGGCATAGTGGTATTTTTGATAAAGAACAACAGACCAGACTCATTCCTTTTCTGTCTGACAGTTCATACAACACGCATTATATCTCTTAACACTCCAACATCCGATGCCCTGAGGAGGTGGAGGAACGACGTCCTCGTCCTGTCCCTCTAACAGACAGCTTCATCAGATTGCTACATATACACCATCCCTGTTTTGCTTCTATGACAAACGTAGTGCTTTATGTCATACAGTGCTATCTACAGTGATGCAGGAAAACCAACAAAACCAATGCGAAAATTCCAACGATTTAGTATGTACATATTTCTACGTCTGTTTTGTAGACAGGAAAGCAGAAAATGAGCAACATCCGGCGAAAGGAAGTATTCTTCCATTGAAAGTCAAAACAGTTTTTTTTATGCACTTCTTTATTCACTACCCGCATAATTCTATATTCTGAAGTCATCAGTGTTTGAAAACAAAGTTGATAAAAGTTGATGCTCGCTTTAATTTTTTTTTTTTTAAGAAAAAGATTATAAAAGTGAATTTTGCTGATGGAAGGATTTTTTTTTCTTTTTCTTTAAAGGTAATTCTGAATTATTATAATGGTTTTTCTTCAAAGGATGTATGCATTCACTTGGTTTTCCTCATACTCTCATAGGACATTTCGATTCTTGTAAAGTTTCTCGCCCAAACACATTCAGAATTTTTATGAAAGACTCATTGGAATATTTTACTTTTATAAAATATATTCGAAAAAATATGTTTATGCAATTCACTTTGCAAATATTTTCTTTTTATTAGGTTCTTCGATGACATTTTCTTTTATGATTGAAATTTTTTTCCCGTTATACGACATAAAAAAATTATTAACAAAAACAACATAAGAAAATAAAAATAATACTTAGTTAATTTTTTTTTTTTATTATATTATAGGCAGGTAATGCTATAACATAGATGCTTCTTTGATCAATGTGACCATTATAGAATTATCGCAGCAACGAATCATGGAGAAAAAAGCAGCACAAAATCTTACTGAATATCAACACTGGAAATAGTTTTTATAGATTAAAGATAATACGATAACTGCATTTATTGAAAAAAAAAATAATAATAAAAATCTATTTCTCCAAAAACTTCCACTTTAAACTATTAAGAAAATTGGATAATAAAGTATAATGATAAAAAGATTTCTGGAAGAAAATTATATTACAAAGTTTATTATATCTTAAATAGTTTTTTGATTATTTGAACTAAAATTAAGACTTTTATTAAATCAAAACGTTAAATTTAACTTGGACAATCGATAAAATGATAGATTATAGTAACATGATATATGAGGGTAGGAATTGAAGAGAGCATAATTTAGCTTAATCGTTCAACTCAGAAGAGGAAAGCAAAGCAGTTCTACTTTCTAAACAGAAAATAAAATTAACGAAAAAAAAAAAAATATCAAAAATTCTCCCTATCTCTTAACTGATCAAGAACGTTTCCATTTCTATTTTTTTATTCCACATCGAAGAGATTTGCACTTATTAAAGAGAATTAAAAAAAATTTTATCAAAAGAAAAGTCAATAACATTAAAACAAATATTCTGCAATAAATAATGTAATTCATGCATGTTGAATGATAAGTTTGAATAGCTAAACTACATCAGTTTGCTCAAAAGAATATTGATTGCTTCTACTAGCATGCATTAATTATAAGTACTGTACGTTCCATAACAAACAATAAACAATAGATTCTTTCGTTATATTCTATATTTAAATCATACTTAAAGTAATCGAACACTTTGCTTTTAAAAGAATAAGATTATAAATTATCATCTTGATTAAAATATTTAAGAATTCGGTACACTTAAGAACAAGCTAGCCGGACTTTAAAAGTATTGATCGGAAATTCTTTTATAAGAGAGATCGAGAGAAAAAGTCTGAACATCATCCTTACATAAGACTTGAAGCCTTACTTATTATGCAAAATACTTTCAATCATGCAAAAAATTTCATATTAATCCAGTATTAATCTTGTTAAAGGAAGTTTCAGAGACTCGGATTTCCATATATCTTAAGAGATTGTATCTATAATAGCAGAGAATTCTTTTTTTTTTTTCGTACGAAGAAAAAGTTTTGTTTTTATCTAAATGGTTTTAAAGTTACAATCACTAGTTCAAAGAAGTATTTTCTGTGTTATTTAAAAAAACAGTGTAACTTACTACATTTTTTAAAACAGAATATTAAGTAAGAAACTAAAAATAAGTAAAAATTAAAATACAGTATTTTTATTGCTATCAGCGAGTGGAACTTTACAAGTTTTACATCAGAAACTACAGTGTATCATGAAATTAGATTTTTTAAAATCGATATTTTTTTTTTATTTATAACGATTAAAGAAGCATTTTTCTTTAAGGAGCGGGAAGAATCTTTAATTATCCTTTCTTTATGATTAAAAATAATTAATTACTTTATACTTATAGTATTAATATTAATAAAAGCGGACATAAAACTGTTAATCTCAATAATAATAGCATGATAATCCGAAATTAAATTTAATTCTTATTTTGTTATGTATTGTAATCCCATACATTTATAACATTCATAAAGTTAGTACTATTTTAAAGCAAAGTATATTTGACGCTAATTCGATGTCAGATTCTATTAGTTAGCCCATACATTCTTTACCTTGATGCTTTGTAATATCCAATTATAGTATAAAGCAAGAAGGAAATAATGATTCTTATAATCAAGGAATGCCATATAATTATATTGATATCATTAATGGAATTCCTTTGAACAATTTAACTAATTTGAAACTGTTATTAATGCGTTTGGCTATTAAGAATAATTTAAATATGTGTGGTGTACAAACAGATTTATTTATTTTAATACGAAATTTGTTTATTAATTGAAATTTTAATATGCGTTTTAAGAAAATAAATCTCGATTGGTAATTAACCAATAAGAAACTTACATCAGTTACTATTTCTATAAAGTTTGACCAATAAGATGTAAGCTCCGCCTTAATTCTTCGCATATTACATTTTAAAGATTTAAAAAGTTTTACCGTCGTATTATATTTGCATTAAATTTTTATAAATTACATTTTTATTTAAAAAATATTTATTTAAAATATCGAATATTATTATTATTATTATTTTATTTAAATTGTTCATTTACATGAACTTAACAGTAATATGAAATTCTAAATTCTTAATCCAGTAAACAAACCCCTCCCACATTATTCTTAACCAACTTTAACCGGTAGAAATTTATTTCGTTTAACGAAATTTAACAAATTGTTGGAAATTTTAAGTTAATATTCATTAATATTAACCATACATTTTAATTTAATATTATACAAATTGATGTTTAAGTTAAATTTATTCAAATATCGTGTAATCGATATTAATTAATTGCTTCGTGCATAGATTATAACATCTCTAACTTATATTTCAAATTTGACATCACATAATAACATTTTTAAAATTTATGAAAGTAATAAATTTCTCTAGAGAGTAATGTTTATATGTGAGATGATGCATTGAATTGATGGTTCGCGAATATGTTTGATTGGCTAATATTTGTTCAAAAATAAATTACTTTTACAGCGAATAACTAATTAGATGCAAATCTATCTAGATGTAATAAATTTAAATTAAATATTTTTCTTTATTTAGCGAGATGAATCATCCCCGAAAATGAATCATTTAAAAAAGTATAGCATTGCGTTATACTACTACTCTAAATCCAAAATTAAAATCCCATATTATACGTGTCGACCAAGCGGAAAAGTGCTCTTGTTGACACAAAGGAATTTTTTTTTTTTTCATTTATATCGGGATTATGTTGACAGAAGGGTGAAGAGATGATTAGGATGAGTTAGAAGATGGAATGAGCACCCTTTGCTAATTAATCTTCCCTTCCTCCCATCATTGCCTTGGGGTAGTTATACAAAGTAGATGGACATCTTGCATTCGGGATGGAAAACACGGACTAATACCGAAGGGAAATTACTGTGGGTGGCTTACAAGACGGAGATACATTGGAAACACTCTGGCATGTTGCCAAACTACAGACGCCGTCTCCTCCCTACAAAGTCGCCCAGTTGCCGACCTGTCCGAAGGTGTGGATAGGTGAAGAAAGTATTCAACGACGTGAACAATAGGAAAAAGGTATTTACACTTTAAAGACGATCTGACCAAAGAAATATAGAAATCGATCGATTTTAGCTTCCACTTCGTTCGCTTTCGGTAGTTTTTCCTGATGCGGATTTACTTTTCTTCTCTAAGTTGGAAAGAAGATATATCTCCGTGTCACAATTCTGACCTGCTTGTTTCGTCAAGACTTGTCTTTGATGCAGCAAACCTCAGCCGCTTGGGGTGTGTGGCAACTAGCCGTACAATACAGATAACGAGTAGTTCCAAACTGGTTTATACCACTTCCTCTTTCTCTCCTCTTGATCGATGTCTTCTGTCTTTGAAAGGGGTCAGGGATGAAGATAGTGTTCGGAGTCAAATAAAATCGAAAATCAAGATTTCTTTCAATTTCTAAGATGCCCGAGGATGCTTTTATCATCATCTCTTTCGCTTCGTCATTATTATTTTACATTTTAATTATGAGATATACAATATTAAAAACTTCGCACTCACAGAAAGATTAAATTTTAAGTAAAAATGCTTTAATGTAAACCAGAAAAAAAAAATATTTAAATTTTTAAATCGAAGATTCACTTCAAATTC
Organism: Olivierus martensii; assembly: GCA_000484575.1. Classification (NCBI taxonomy): domain Eukaryota; kingdom Metazoa; phylum Arthropoda; class Arachnida; order Scorpiones; family Buthidae; genus Olivierus; species Olivierus martensii. The sequence goes on from AYEL01080617.1 coordinate 39,146, forward strand.
TATTTGTGTACGTAAAAAGCTACATTGACGTTTAATAATTAATTTAATATTAATTTGTTATTTATGCTTAATTTAAAAAAAAAATCTACTCCAAAAATAAGTTTGTAAGTTAAACAATTTGTATGAACAATTCTTTTTAAATAACATGAATGAAGATAATTATAATAGTAAATTAAATTATCAAGGCGGTACTGTTAAAAACAAGTGAGCAACCAAGTTTAAATAATTATAGTTCTTTTTTTCCCCCACTAAGAACCACCTTCCGTTTCTTTTTCAGTTCTCTAGAGTATTTCCGTCTTCTAAAACTCTTCAGTATACGTTCCATTGATCAAATATCTTCTCCATCATTGGTCTCCACCCATTATCCTATAGGCCTACTGAATTCATAATGCGAGTGCTTTTCCAGGCCATTATCCGTAATTACAGCCATGCCCTTTGTATGTATACATCGATACCACACTGGGCAGTGAGCTGTCGACAACCTAGTTTGTATCATCTGTTCTCAATTTGATGTACGTTTACTGACTCATCCTTCTTTTCATCTAAAAACGCTACAGTAAATTTCATAAGAGATGTAGGGGAGAAAATTACATTGAAAACGTTTTCGATCTACTCATTCTGTGAAAGCTGTAAAAGTGACGTAAAGTGTCAGAAATATAAAGTAAAAATATTAGTGATGTAGAACGTGTCTAGACATCATTCTTTGTTTAACCAATTACTTAAATATTTAAATTAAACAGACTTTAAAGTTGAATCTGTTTAAAGTTTATTAAAAGTTTAGATAATTTATTCAATTTTATTAAACTTGATGATAAAATTTACTCTTTCAAATAACAATAATAATATAAAATTTGCATGTTTTATAAATTAATATTCATGATTTTTGCCATTAATTAAAAAAAATAATAATAAATATTATTATTAAAATTACCATAAGAATACATTCGGGCATTAATAAATGTCTAGTTTCTCCGAAAAATTTTCATAAAGTAATCAATAGACTATTTAAAATGACAGAAAAATTATATCTTTTAATTAGGTTTCAACGGAAGTGATGAAAAATAGTTTTGTGCATTTGGAATAATTAAGTTCATCTCTTTCTCAACAGAGTAACGTTTATTATCATCTAGCTTTGTATTGTAGAACTATTAATACAAGAGCTTGTTTCTCGAGTATAGTCTCCACTTTGGAAGACTAATAGATGATTAGTTTCTCTTCATTTAATGGGGCGTTTAGCACATATACTATTGTCACTGTGGGCAAGGTGCGCTTTACTGATACTGTCAATGTCTAGGCTGAAATGTCACCTAAACTCTACCCGCAACTTTGTATTATTATAATTTTCGACCTAAGTGCATACACAAATCGCTCTCCTATGTTTATTATGAGGATTATATTAACACAAATATTAGCTTAAAGTTTATTTACTGATTAACCTTAAATTATTTCAACGTTAATACTTTTCGTTTAATGAATATATTTTTTGCAATCTTCTGAAGAGACTTCCGAGTCATTTTTTTTTTGTTTTCTACGCTTCACATAAAAAATAAAAATTAAAAAAAAAATTAGCATTTGTGGTAGGCTACGGATAATTCATTAAAACTGAAAAGCAATTATTTTGCAAAAATCATTAAATCGGAATGATTAGCATTTGTGGTACGGATAATTCATTAAAACTGAAAAGCAATTATTTTGCAAAAATCATTAAATCGGAATGGAAAAAGATATATTTAAGAAGTTTTTAAAATTTTGAATCGAATCAAGTATTTCTATTTTAACTCTTTATATAATGATCATGCTGCCATAAATGTTATTCAAAAGGAGAATAATTACCTCATTCTAAACTAAAGACATAGACTTGCGTAAGTTTAGATGTCCATAAATCGATATAAAGGACATCTCATTTTCATGCTCGGAGCAAAGTACACACAACTTGTCCTTCCTTTAATATAAGCGTTTTAACAAATAAAACTTTCATGCATGTAAACAAGTTTCATGAACGGAGTTTGAAAATTCGAAATATATTCTCGTGCCATCAGATTTTATTACTTGATTAATAAATAATTCTTATAAAAATTTCAATTTGTTAACAATATTTATTTTATTCAGTTGCTCTTTCGTTATTTTTGTATTTGGAATAGTATTTGTTGTGATGTTCAGTAAGTACTAAGGATTCATAAATTATAAAATATTTATCATTCTAATTAATATATTGTATTGTTGATAAGTATTAATATTATTTTTATACAAATAAAAATAACTCAGGAAAGCAAATAAGGGCTTTTTTTTAATTTTTATGTTGAAATAATTTCATAACTTTTCACATTTTATTCAGAATAAAAAATTAATTTAGTAAAAAAAAAAAATATAGTAAAATAATACTTTCGTCACATATTTTTTATGTGAATAATTTATTTATTTAATGAAATTTTATATACCAATCGAGATTAACTTCTTCAAAAACTAAAAAAAAAGAAAGAGAAAAATCCTACATTCGAAAAATTAAAAACGGAAACTTTCAAGTCACCAAATGAAAAAAAAGTAACATAAAAAAACTGTTGTTTTTACAAATGCTTTAAAATATATATATTTTGATACACATACACAAATGAATTTTTCAAGAGACTGGAGAGATTCAATTTAAAATACTACCTGAGGTCCTATGCAACTCCACAGGAGATGAATAATTCTTATTCAAACCGCATAAAAATTTATTAAACAGAAGTTTTTAAAGTAACTCTATTTTTTTAAAGTTTCATCAAGAATAGTGGTCTTTTCTTTATACATGAAAGGAAAGATTTGCATGCGATATGCATTTTTTATATCATGCAAAGAGAATTAAATCTGTATAAACTTATTATATACACATTTATAATTACTGGAATTTTCCGACTTTATGCTCGTTTAGTCAATAATTTTAAAACATTTATGAAGTATATTGATTAAAAATACAGTAAGAAAAAGCAACGTCACTTATAAATAGTAATTTTATATTTTTAAAGGAATTTTTCATTCATTGAATGGCAAAAACAATGTAAATAGAAGAATAGATGATATTCTATTAATAATTGAATGTAGTTATGAAACTAAAACAAAATTCTGTATCAATATAATACATTTAAGAAAAGAAAACATAATAAATACATAAAATAAATAATATATGAAAAAAATCAATATAAAATAAAATACAAAAGTAGCTGTGGTATGAGAAAAGCATATATAACTTTTGAAGATTATGCAGATATTCAAAACTGTGGTTTTCCACTTGTGTACTTTGTATCCTTAGGGAATCCAGTTCGATCTACACAAACAAACATTTAGCGTGAATGTCAGTGGATTATCAGGCGAGTTGTAAAGTGATAAGGAGACGATCTCAACCAACACCCCCAGCTACACAATCTGGGGACGATAAGGTTCAGATAAACATGATGTTTGGTTTGCTTAGCGACTCGAATATTCTGCATCCTCAAGGAGTTAAGACATGAAAACAGGATAGAACACTTCTATTCTTTGATTGGATAGAAAATATCATATACCTTATTGCTCATACCCTTTTGAATGCAAATTTCAGGCTAATAACATTAAGAAAACGTGAAGAAATCCCATAATCGTTGCATACATTCATTTTGAATGTTCAAATAAATTTCATTTTTAAAGCTAACTTTTCAATAGAAATAGAATTTTATTAGCATAATAGCATTATAAATTGCTGTGAGCTATTAAGTTAAATTTAAAATGGTTAACTTAATTTTGGTTTAAGTTATTGATCAATTATAAAGTATAGAAAGTTTTCAATTAACCCAGTGGCTTTAATTATGTAAACAAAATATCTTTTATAGATGTAAATCTTTTGTAAAATATAACTTTAACTAAATTATAAGTCTCATATATAATATAAAATGCCTACTATATAATTTTTGCATATAAAATTTGTAACATGTCCTGTGAAGTATCGTGAAATAAATTTCAGCTGACTGAAAATAAATGTGAACATATATCATTCCAGACATAAAATATTGATAAAATAATGATCGTAATCTCAGTAAACTAGAAAACATTGTTACTTTTTCAGTGATATTTATATTCAACACATGACTTTTGAGAAAATAAGCATCGCATCGAATTTTTGTTCAACGATATACAAGGAAAAATGAATATATGGAATGCATTTTTAGGCTATTGATAAGCCATGTCCGTGTAAGAGCGACGACCTCAACTCACTTGCGACTAATGATTCTTTAGCCACCATCGGTCAACTATTGGCTATCGGTCTGTGGACAGCTATGATAGATGGCATGGTGTCGGGCTGCTTCCATGTCCGACGGAAGCAGTTATTTCTTGTTAATGATGGGTTTGTCAGTATCATCAAGCCAGCGAGGATTTAACCAGCTCGTAAGGTTCGTGTTGCAATGCTATCTGGTGTCAGCTGTTCCAACTGGATACCTTATGAAATTGCGGCTAATTTGCTGTCGTTGTTCTTCCTAGACAATCTTGTCATACCGAAAGAAAAAAACTTATCCATTATAAACAATAGTTGACACGATAAGGAAGTGTAAGTGGTTTTAATGGATTTTAAAAGAACTTAAAAATTACTCATCGAAGTATTAAACTGTTTAAGAGATACGATACTAAGAGCAATAATTAACAGAATTAAATATGAAGCTTAACAGAGAAAAGATAAATATTTTATGTAGAAAAGGAAGAAGAAGAAAAAACATACCATTGTTTCTTTCCTTTATGTAAGAGAGTGTGGAGGATGGGAGTTGTATTTAATGTGACAAATGACGATTCACAGTGGACATCCTGTTTCTTTGATGTTGATTCTTCTGTAAGAAAGAAAGACATCACATTAAGAACGAAAGTGTAATTTTTTAAAAGAAACGAAAACAGTTACTAGATAAAATAATATAAAGAAAATATTTTAAAAGAAATATTTTGTATTTTAAGTAAGCAATAACAACTTAGTTCGTTAAACTGAAATTAATCTACATAGCACTGATTATAGAGGAAGTTGTAAAGCTGTTCGAAGCTATAATCAGCTCTTCCTTTATTGCAATACAGTTTAATGATGCTCAATAATTTTGCTTGTATATATATATGTTCTATATAATGATGATAACATATATATGATAAATTTATAGATCCATGAAGCTTAATAATTTACATAGAGTTAATTTTTTCTGTGATTGAAGAAATGAATCGGTGTTGTGAATGGTTATTAGTTATTGTAATAAAATTTTTTTTTATGTCAGTTATTAAGTAAACAAATTGCTAACTGTATAATAATTATATAAACATTCAACTGTTAATAAAAAGTTTTAATTATGTTCTTACTAGAATAAAATAGAAAATATTTTCATTAGCTTTACTTCCGATAATTTTTAATGATTTTCTAGTCATTCTCGAACTTAAAAAATAAAAAAAATTTAATTGCGAAATGAAAAATTATCTGTTATTAATAAGTAAGCAATTCAATCAATTCAAATTTTTGAAGTAGTGACGATAAGGCAATTTATAAAATAGGAATTGTACCATAAAATTACAGAATAACTGGTTGTTTTAATAATGGTTTTTAATACAAATAATAATTTTTATGACAAGGATAGTTACAAGACTGAATGGAAACAGGTGCCAGGATATGATTAATGTTTATGACAAAAGTTATAAAATATTATCCATCGTCTATCATAATATCTCTAGGAAATGACTATACTTTTAACTATAAAACTTGTGTGTAAAATATGTGCGCCCACTCTGACAGAGTACTAAATATTCTCGAATTTGTTTTGACTTGTAGCGACTACATGCATCATTATATTCATTATTGCTGGTACTCTTCCTATATCGAAATTCATTAAGAGAAGAAAAACACGAAGAAGAAGAAGAAGAAAGATTGCTAGTGGCTTTGCAACTTAACGACGGATGCAAAGAAACTATCATTGTTTCTCATTAGAAACATAGCCTAAAGCACCAACTTCGATTGCAGTTCGAAAATTTTTCTTGGCGATATATTGATATATTATCACTTACTAATTATTAATCTCATTTTGCTTATCCTGAAAACATATTAATAATTTACTGATTTTTATTGGCTCGATAATAAATAAATTTGGGATAATTATACCAAGATAATTATTCGGAGATGACTACATAACTGTAAAACCTCTTTTATATATCAAAATTTTTAATGACGATAATTAATTAAAAATCTTCTTCTGTTGCTTTTGTATTTTTGTAAAAGAGAATTTTCTCTTAACGATAATTTATGTTAACAACAATAGAATTTTTACGAATTATATTTATAAATTTTCTTTTAATTACTAGACAACAGCTCGTCGTTAAATTATTTGCGTTTTAGATATGCTGTTGGACTCTTTTTCTTCTTCTTATATTCTTTCATGTTTAGTTTAGAAGCAATGTATACTGTCATTTGCATTCTAAGCCGAACTCTCGGTGTATTTTATTGAAGATTTTCTGCGATAAATGCGATACAGGCACTGTATTACAATGGTGAAGAAGATTGCAACTTAAGTTTCCTTTATAGCCGGCAAGACTTTACTAAACATTGTTTTCTATGCTCAAGAGCATCATAAAGAAACGAGGTAGCATTGCCATTCCATTAGAAGAAGCTATTGAACGATCGGTATTCTTGCAACCTTCCGCAGTTTCTTTTAACGTTAAACAATTTCCAACAAAAATGCTCCTCCTCTTTATTATATTTTACTTCTTGTAATTATAATTTATTCATTATTTATTATCCTAAAAAGTTGAAAGGATCGTTTATAACAAGAAATTTGAACGTTGAAAATTTATTTTAAGACGTCAGTTTTTGTTTTTAATGTTTTTCAGGATTTAAAAATTGAAAATGTGTTTTGTTTCACAGTTTCAGATGAAAGATGAAGATATGTGATACTACATATTTTTTTTTATTCTTTCACAAAACCGAGTCTCGCGTTTGTCATAAATGTCACAAAAGTCATTGCACTTCATAACAATACTGCTAAAATATTTTTATAACAAAGAAAAGAAACAATTTTCATTATTAAATGTATCAGTTGTAAATTATTTACTGTTTTTTTTTTTTAGTTAATTTTATTACTTTCTCATAAAAATTCCGTTTTTAAAAAAAATGTCACAGAGACGTTTTTCCAATTCTATATAAAATAATATCAAAGGAAAATTAAGAATTATAAATAATTTTATATCGTATGATTTACACGTAAGATGATAATAAGTGGCAGTTTATAAACCTCAAGATGTCAAATGTTCTCGTTTAAAGGCGTTAATAGGATTCCCTCTCAGTGGCTTTGTTTTCATCCTGGGTACGATAAAATGACACTATCACCTTGGTAACCGACTAATGTGGATGGAATAACGATCAGACTACGACAAAAATCCTATTTCTTCTGATTACATACAAAGTATGTTAAGCTAGTCACTGACAGGAATGGAACTGCTGCAACCTATCTAATTTCCTTTACACAATTTATAGCGTGATGTTATATTCAATTGTTTCAACATTCGATTGTTCTTATTAAAATTAACGAACATTGAACTTGTTTAGATTAAAATTTGCTTATTACTGAAGTTGATAGAGAAATAATTTTTTTAAAACTAAAAAAAAAATTCTCATACATGTAAAATTACTATTAAAATTTCATGTTTTATCTCAATATTCTTCTTTATAAATAATTATATTTTTGTTGACTGTTAATTGCAATTGCTAAATATCATTTTAATCAATAAAGAATTTTCTTTTTTCTTAAGGGAAAAAAATGTCCTGAAAAAAATATTTTTTTTTCGTTCCTCATCATAAACCATTCATCAGACAAACTACAGCTTTCTTACTAATCAAATATTTTTGTCCTTATCTTCTATGTAATCCAATCATTATGTTTTATTCATTCACTTAATCAATATTTTATACCATATCAACATTTTCATTTCTAAAGTTTTTTGGTAGCATCCAATAAGTGTTGTCTCATCTGCTGTTCGCATAAAAAAAAAATTGAACTTTTTTCTGTATTTTAAATTAAAAAAGCACTTTAAAAATATTAAAAATTTTACAATTTCTACTATAATTTTATATTATAATAAAGTAATACGTTGAAAGATTTTTTTAAATAATGAAAAATAGGATTAGAAAGTGAGAAAATCAAATTTAGAATTTAACAGTTGCGAAACACCATACATATAAATAGAATTTTAGTGTAGTAGTGTTAACAAAGCTACATAGTCCGATTTACTTAGAACTAACTGTCATGTTTGGCATCGATTGGAAGCAAATTCTTGTCACTCGAGCAAAGTCGATAAACTGAGTCGAGAAATCGTTCAAGAAGGAACCAGAACTCAGTAATGGTCTCGAGAAACGTGGAACATTAGGTCTGACTTCTTCCTACTTCTTTTGTTCCAAATGGCTTACAATTGAACACTAGCATTTTACTATTGGCCCCATTCTTCCTAATGAGTATTCCGAATTCTTTCTTTTATCCGAAATGTTGAAAAATTTAACGTAAAAAAAAAAGTAAAAAAGAAATTTTGGTCGAAGAGAATTCAAATGTTCATCCTGTATCTCTTAAATTATCTTCATATGATGAGTTTCTTAATGGAAGTAGGCACAGCAAGGGATTCTTTCACCTGCTGATAATCTCCTTTATAATCACGAAAAGTAAAAAACGTAATTGTTTCCTTAGTTGTTTAACTGTTTCACACGCAAAATTGAAAGAAAAATTAATCTAATTATGATACATTCATTCATTCCTTCTAAATTAATAGTAAAAGGAACATTATGGTTTCTACAATGCCCTCTTTTCTCCACAAATTTTTATCATCATTTTTTTTTTTCGTCTACATCAATCGCATTTCAATGGTATAATATAATAAACAGTTTAAAAAATATCAGAACCGACAAAAGAATAATTGAAGAACTACATGCTATCCTTCAACATAAAATACTATACACCTTTCAAAAGATTTCGTTGGTAGAAAGAAAATTCAGAAGGAAAACAAATACTAGAAAGAAAAAGAGTGATATTCCATTATACATTTATATTTTATTTATTCATACCTCTCTCTCTTTCTCTCTCTCTCTCTCTCCCTCGAAAAAAACTATTTGTAAACAACTTCTCAACAGAAATAATATATTTTGTCTTACATTTACCGAATAGCCAAAAAAACAGTACAACCCATCATTTTCTGTATAGAAGAGAAATACTTTTCCGAAAATGAAACAAATAGTGTTAGAAATATTATCCTCCTTCATCCTGAAAGGAATTGGATATTTCTAAGTTGATATGTGTTTGAAATAGTTTCTGCAATTGCCTGTTGCTTTTTGTAAAGTGCTTGAAATTCCGATATGACTCCCGCAGGCTACATAGTACATTTCTTGATACGGGTAAAGTGAAGGAATTTCTCTTACTGTTATGTTGAGAAATTTTCAACAAACTGAGGAATTTCAACGATAAAACTAACACGAGTTGCATCAAAAGCCATCTTTCTCTCAACACTTTTACAAACTATTTATAATGCACATCATTCTTATCTTTTGTGTTTGTAGTCTTTTTTTTTTATCTTTAAATATTTATATCGCTAACTAAAGTTTGAAAAATATTGTATATGCACATACTGAAATGTAAATATACATAATTAAAGTTTTAACGAAATTTATTTCATCAGTTAAATTAGGATTTTTAACGGATAAAAATTTCCATTTGTTCAAAAATGCTTTAATGCCATTTATGGTTAGCTACTATTTCACTTCTCTCTCTTATTTTTTATTTTTCAGTACGAGTAGAGCAGTAAGAAAAACGTTTAGAAATTTCTATTCTCAAAAAGTGAAAACCTGTAGTGGTTGGTGTAATTTTCGGACATGCATTGTCACGGTTTTTCTCTAAAGGGACTCGTAATTGTATCAGACAGATGGTGTGCAGTCCTTGAAACAAATCAATATAAATGGATCTCCAGAGGATAACTTTGTATACAACGACCATCTTACAAATTTAACTTCTTTAATGTTCAGCGACATAAAAGCTTAACTTCTTTAACACCGTTTTTGACCTTACTGTAGACCACTTGATTAGAAACGACCCCCAGATCAACTTACAAAACTTCCTATCTTTTGGCACCTGCTGGATTGCCTATATCTAACTTCTGTAGTACTAAAGACTGCTTTATCAAGTCTGAACCCAGGGAATTTTATCTTCTCCCAAGGGAGATTTCCAATACGTGGTGTAGAAATTGGAAACAGTTTCAGAACATTGATTTTGAGTTTTTTTTTATGTATTTAATTCACTAAATTGAATGTTTCAATGATTTGAATTTTATGTAATTGGTCACAAAATATATAGGCCCTATATATTTTTAAATTAAACCTTAAAAAACTTTTAGTAATTTAGTAAAATATTTAAATTGTTGTCTTATTAGATTTCCAAAACAATTTTTGAATGTTATAAAAAAAATATATATATAAAAATTCTTAAGTATTTTGAATTTCATTTTTACTGCTACATTCTTCTTGTTAAAATTGCATTATGATTTCTTTTCGTTTCATTCATCCTTATTTAACAAGTTTTATTGAGTAAAATGCGTGCAAATACCAAGTTACCGTAATATTTAGAATGACACAATGCAATATAAAGTATACACGCAATAGCTTATTATAAGAAAAAACACATTCTATCTGCAATTTTTCTTGCAATCTTTTTTTTTATTCAACCAAACAATGGACAGTTTATGAAAAGTTCTTTCTTGATTAATATTTAATTCGTAAATAGTTCAAATCTTTCTATCTTTTTTTTTTATTCTTTTCTGCTTCTATTATTTCATTGTAATCTTTTCTTTTATGTAGTTCTTTTTGGTAAGATGAACATTTTTTTATTCAGTTCATTCAGGATAGAACATTACGTATTGGTTATGTTTCTATCAAATTTATTTAAATTAAATTTTGGAATTTTTTGATTCAATTTGTTATACATTTATGCAAAATTTTAGATTCTTTTATACGATTTTATTTAAAATAAAAATGAAGTCCGAATTCCCGAATCGAAATTTAAAATTATGTTTTAAAAAGTGAATTATTTTTAGTAGTTTTTTTTTTTTTTGCAAACTTTACGTTTTTCTTGCTTTCTACTATGAATAGATAACTAATATATTCTTCGAGTTATAACCTACTTTATTATGTAAAAATTTAGCTGAATAATATGTCACAAAATAAAATAAATTAAATTGTAACCGTGGAAAAAAAAATTTGCATTTTAATATATAAAAAAAATTATTATAAAAAAAAAAAAATAAATAAATATAAAAAATATATAAATTTTATTTTATTAAAAATTTTATATATTTTTTTATAAAAAAAAAAATTATTAAAAATACGATAATTATTTAAGATATATAAAAATGTAATTATTATTTTGCAATTGTATTAATTTTCGTGAAATGTCTAATTTGCATATCATTAATTATAAGAATTATAAATAAAAGATGATTCATTAAATTATCATTTATCTTCAGGTTAATTTCGATGCAAATTTCACAATTTTACATCGAGTTATATTTATTTATTTATTGTTAAATATGAGTGAATATAATTTTTCTTAAATTTATTCCTTTTTAACTGAATTTCCAGACATAAGTACAATATTAGTCTGAAATCATTTATGTATAGGTCTAAATATGTTAGTAATTATGAAAAGTATTTAGAGAGAGTGCTATTTATGTTACGATCATAATGTGTGATTCGCACATCATATTCATAACTCCAAACGGTTTATCAACGACTACAAATGTTAGCATAAATTCAAATGGTCTAAATATGTCTCTAAGCGATCATTATGCTGATCCAAAGTGCCTTAACTCATCTAAATGATTATGTATAAAATTTGAAATCATGTATTGAATCACTTTCCTGTTTCTTATTTAAATCTGCAAAAGTAACAAAATTATAATCTTCGTTAAAAGAAGAGAATACAATCAATGTATGGTGCTAAATTTATACAATTATCCCCGATACTGTTGGATCTTATCACATACAGATTCTCAATAGACTAATGCATTAAAGAAGAAGGTTCAATCAGTGTACAGCTGTCAAGTACGGATTTTCAATAGATTAATCTCCATCAAAAGAAGTAAATCTAATCAGCGTATAGTCCAAAATCTATAGTTATCTGTGATATATATATATATCCATTGTAGTTTTTCAATAAGTTAATAATGATTGAAAACCACACTGTATTAATTTCAAAAATTTAATATAAAAAAAATTCTTTTTTATATGTTTTAAATACATTAAAGATCTTATACTTGTGCAAGAACTACTTTCACGTATCATGAGGATTTTGTACAGGGGCCATATAATTCAGTAACTTATCTAACTAGTCCTATAATATGGATGTGTAATAATGTAGGCGAACACACCTGCCTCCTTCACACTCGTAATTGAATCAACTAGTCTTGTCTAGATCCTTTTTCGGTCGAAGATTTCTCTTTCTTTCAGATTCTTTGTAGCACGCAACAATGTTACACAGTCTGTGAATCTGGAAATCTCTCAGAAAACAACTTTGTAGCAGTTCTTGAGCTGTGATTGTGTTCTCTATAGATAGAAACCATTTCACAAAATTCTCCCCCCTCTCCTAATCTTGTTTACAGCTATTTATCTTGGAATTATTAATTTCCTATCATTTACATATTGTATATCTAGATCTGATGATTTCGAATCTGTAAAACGAAAAATTGATAAAAGTTAATTAAAACTCACCTTTTTTTTTTTTTTTTTTTTTAAATTCGATTATTAAAAAAATCTCAACATTTCAATGATTCAAATCACACACAAAAGATACGGTCTATAATTCCATTTATATATAAAAATTGTCGAATTTTTTTTTAAAGGAGAATCAATTATATTTTTCCATTTCCATCGTGAGAGGCGTACAACTTAAAAAAAGGAAGTATTGTTAAGCTGAACAAACATTAGTAAAGAAAAAAAAAAATCCTTTTTACTATTATTCCTGAAAGTATTTGACGATAGAAAAGAATTTAATCACTTGCTTTCTAAACCCAAAATAACAGAAAAATAGAGGAAACGCATCCAGATAGAACCGACAAGTGTTTGTGAAGATTTCGTTGTCAGTTGTTTCGTTTTGTACTAAGTTTACATTTTTCTTATGCTTTATAACTTCTATATAAAACTAAACCATAAATTCCTTCAAATTTTTTATATATTTTCCAAGTAAAATATTCTCATATTTAAAAAAAAAAAAAAATCTTTCAATTTAAAAATTTATAATTTATTTTTTAATTTTTTATTTTTAATAAATATTAAAATATTGCAATATAAATTATAACTAACTTTTAAAGTAAAATAAACAAACGAATGCAAATTTGATGTAAATAAATATAAGATATCTTATATTTAAAAATGTCGAATCGACAATATTATGTTGTTTGTTTAAGAAAGTAACTAGAATTGATACTAAAATCGATTATTCAAATAAAGTTACCAAGAGAAATATAAATTTAAATTCTCAATGATGAAAAGACAATGGATCGTATTATTTAGTGCCTAAAGAAGAAAAAAAAAAAAAATCGATTTTCTCCAAAAAAAAAATTCTAATTTTAACATTAAATATATTTACTTGCATTTCACTTAATGACAATTAAGTTTTGATTACTTTTTAATTGATAAAATTCAGACAGTATATTTATATAATTTTTTTAAAAAGAGTGCAATGAATAATAGTTAATTGCAATTAATTATTTAAAAAGAAGATAGCACAATCTAATTAACTAGAAATAAATTAGCATTAAGACGAAATATATTTCAATTAATTGAAACGTGATTATTTGGGTCTTGATATTTTTCTTTTAATTGCATTTATTAACTCTTTTTTTTTAATCTTAGGCGTGTATTTTAGGAGTTTTGGTGTGTATTCTTTCTCACATACGAAGCCAAATTATCTAATGACATAACTATAATTCGGAAATTACATTAATCTTATAATTTATTATGAAATGATATTGTGGTGCAATGGTTTATGCATGTTATATCAAGACTATTCCTATAGCTATATGTGACAGGAAAGCACCTGGACCTAAATTACCCGCTTGGGTGCACGATAAACTACTAGACTAAGTGATTAGTAGTCCGGTCATCATTACAATGATGTACGATCTACGTTTTGATGTGGCTAAATTGGCTCAGTTGAGGTGCCATATGATGATCACGCTAATCCACTGAGAAATAATCATTCGATAAATTAGCTTAATTTCTTTTCATTTATTTAAAGAAGAGGGGATAAAATGTATAATAGGAAAATTCCTTCCTCATCAATTTTCCCTTCTACTGTTTATAATATATGTGCATAAGAAATATCCACACATTAATGATACATCGCAAGCATAGTAACTCGAAATCTATAATTTTCTGTTTCCTGATACACATAACGAGATGCATCATGCAAAATTTAAAATTCATTTAAAGCAAAAATATGCAATAATTTACAGTATAAACCGCTATCATCTCTTTTATTATTATTATAACTCCAGGGCGGTTCTTGAAAAATTTGAATTTGAGAATAATAAATTTCAAAATACAATTTTGTTTGAAAATTACTAAAATTTAAACCAATAGATAGGATAATTAAAGTTCAAAACTTTGTTGCATAGAAATTTTACCTATGAATGAAAGGAAAAGATAATTATTTAAATTTGCAAAGTTTACAATTTATTCTGTTTCTGGATAGAAATGATTAAATGTAACTAGGAATTGAGTCAATTTATAATTAAACTAAGCAAATTCAGAATTTAAAATATAATAAAATTTATATATAATTGTTAATAAATTTCGAAAGGCAGCTCATTTTCTATAAGTTTATACGTTTGTTTTAATTGTTTTTAAAAGCAAAAAAAATAATAACTTGTAAACATCTTAGAATTAAAGAAAAAATTCGAATCTGATAGAATCCTATAAATAGATAAATAAAAAATTTCTTTATCCACATCTTTCTGAATCAGCAAAATACTGAAAATCGGATCTTTTCGTTAATTCTTCCTTTCCACTTCCCATTCCATCTGTTCCTGAGTATCGTTCTTCTCCTTTGTAAGAATTTCTGTATTAAATTCTCACTTTTCCTTCGTGTTATGAAAGAAAACTTCCTTTGTACAGATATACACACATGCCAAAGTATTCATTCTATTTATTAATAGTAAAATTGTATATTAATGATGTAAAATATTAAAATATATATAGTTAAAGTCCTGGGTTCGGCATCTGAAAAGTTTTTTCAGGGTTCTGGGCTTTGCCTGGAGATCCCCGTCCTTCATCCGGCCCATCTCCACAGGTGTAGGTGCAGCCCGTGGTTGGACCTGACCCCACCCCTTAAGACTTGTTTATAGTCCGACGTGGCGGAGACGCTCGTCGGCGACGTCGACGTTACAAATTATTCATAAGTTTATACTCCAACGTTATTCATAACGCAGCGTAACCGACGCGAAGTTGACAGCCTAGAACGAGTTCTAGGTTTCAACGTGCCATGATGCTTTGCGATCTGATACAAGATGGCAGAGTGCTCAAATCAAGAAGGTCCTTGGTTCAAATAGAAATGTTGAATTTATTATTGAGGCATTTAAAGATTACTCTTGTTTATATAATACTAAGTATAAACAAGCAAATTAGAATGCAGCGTGACAGACGTTTTAGGCTCCGAGAGAGATTACAAGGCTTGTTTAGGGTCCGACGAAGCTAACGTTTCGTTAGCTTCGTCGGACTTTAAACAAGCCTTTGGTAATCTCTCTGATTGAAAAGAGGCGTTTAAACGAATGAAAAAACTCTATCATGCCCAGTAAGAGAAATAACACAGATTACTAATACAGATGGGAAACTTAGCTAAAACAAGGAAATTTCAATACCACAGAGCGTCCTCAGTTAGGTGATTTAGTGTATTTTTTCTTGAATGTAAAAAGTTTTATAATTTTTCAAGACTGACTAATATTAATATTTTCAAAATCATTTAAATAATAAAGGATAGTTTGTTATTTTAAAATAATAGATTATATTGAATAATAATATTACCTAGTAATCTGTTTCCCAGAAGCAACTTTGGTTTCTAGTAGCTGTCTTATTTTTCTTAAGATGTTTGATCGTAGCACGTGGATTGAAGTTAGCGTTACTTATTTAAAAAAGGTATTTAGTGTAGATTGGAATTTATGGGCCATACCCTCCATATAAACAGGAAGAAGAAAAAGAAGATTGGAATTTATAATATACAACGTATTAGTATTTCCTGTTGTGAGAGAGAACTCATCCGCTTAGATTAATTTACTTAGCCTAAGCGGATGAGTTCTCTGTCACAACAGGAAATACGTTATATAATCTAGTAATGTTTCCCAGAAGCAACTTTGGTTTCTAGTAGCTATCTTATTTTTCTTAAGATGTTTGATCGTAGCACGTGGATTGAAGTTAGCGTTACTTATTTGAATATTTAAGAACATAACAATCGATTTAAAAAGAAGACATTAAACTTTCGAAGCCAAAATGCTATTACAGGAACAATGATGCAGAATGGAATTAACTGGTGTTTTATGGCTTTTTTATTGATGAGAAATTTTAATATTTTAAATATTAGGATTATTATAATAATAATAATTATCATTTCTCTTTTCCAATAATGCTAGGATCATAATTTCTCTAATGGTAATTTTGAATTCTAAAGAAATCGTTTTGTAGCAATCGCAGATTTATCTTCGACTAAAAATATAATAAAAATAATAATAATTTATACTGAAAATAAAAATTTTAAATTATAAATAGAGTAATAAAGTAGTCAGAAGATATAAAAATTTCTTTATAAAATGAGTAAAACTTTCTTTTTTTATATATTATTAAATTAGAAATTCAACTAGAATCTAAACTTCTATGAAGAAAATTATTATTTTTAAATATTTAAGTTTGAAATTTAAATGACGTCACAACTCTTAAGTATATTAATTATTTAAACCTTATAAATGCGATAATTCTGTACAAATTAATGTTCATTAATATTAATGTTAATCTGTCGACTTAATCCTGTATTTGATAACGATACAGTTAGTTTTTAGTAAATGTTCGAATTTTTTTATTTTATTTTATTATCCTCCTTCTTAGAAAATATCGGCTCTTTTGAATATTTTCGAAACGAATTTCGGTAAAAAAATTTTGAATTTTTAAGTAACAACAACAATTTAAGGAAAAATAGAGAAGAGAAAAGCGTATTTTCTTAAATTACCGCATTGGAATATCCTTGGGAAAATTGCCAAAAAATGGCAGGATTTTAGTAGTAAAATAAAGGGAACATTATTATCTGCGTGCAGTATTTTTTCTCACACGTGAAGGGCGTGAATGAACCATCCCTGTTCCTGACCCTAAATTCTTATATTTAACACAGGAATAGATGTTATACACGTAAATGACGTCAGGAAACTTTTGTAAATGCGTGCAATTGTACCATCTGGTAAAAAGGGTGGTTTTTCTTGGAAATACTACTCGACGCGCAGGTGGTTTGCTGGACGATTCGATCACATGAAGTTAGCTTCTTCCTTCTAGACACGAATCCAATGTAAAACAGATCCACCAATAGCTTCTATATCCTATATATATTATCCTCAACAATAATATGATTGGAAAAGAAAAGACATCAATTTTAAATTGAACTATTTTCTTGGAAATATAAGCACTCTTCTTTCTAAACACATCTGAGTATCGGTTACGTACGTTGTTCTTGTTTTTTGGTAGCCTGGCAGGATTTTATTCAAATTCTATTGTGCAAAAAAAAAAAAAAAAGTAAAAATTTTAAAAAAATTTAAATTTATTAATAAAATTATAAAAAAAAAAAAAAAAAGTGATCAATAAAATTCACTCTGTACGCTTAATAATATCTACAAAGGATTATTAAACATTATACGTAATTAAAATCAATGTTTAATTGTAATTATTTGGAATACTCGTATATAACTCCGGAGATCATTGATGATCGATACTGATTAACTGTAGCTTAAATGTTTTGAACAATGTTGGAAATAATTAGATATTGTTAGGAATGTCGGATTGGGTTAAATACTATTAAATCTTTAATAGAAATTAATGATTGCGTTAATGGAGTGAGACTTGATAATGACCAACTTTGGTATAGAAATAATGAAGCAATGTAAAATTTGGAAATATTTGATTTTAATACAAATTTCTACGATTTCTTGCAAATATAATTTTGCATTTCTGTTATTTTTAAACAGAAATAATCACATACGAATGCATTTATTAAATTATCAGAAAGAAACAAAGTCATGGTAATCATGAAATGTTATAATAATTTTTACTGGAAATGTTATGAAGAAACTTCAATCAGCGATACGTCATGAACCACACCCAAAATTGCAATGACGTGTCGCTATAGAGTATTCTAGTTTGATGCAGCGTGACAAAGTCACGAAATCATCTTCTCACGTGGCTAAAAATATGATAACATTTGAGTTATGAATATTGCTAACAGGAACATGTGTGAATGGTTTTTTAAAGTTTCGTGTAGTAGTAGATGTATGCTGGTTTAATACTTGGTGTCAAGCAGCATTGACTCATATTTTAGCAAAAAATTATTACGGTGTAGTAAATAATGTATGCAAATGATAAATTTTTGTAGGTAATTCTGTTATATATATATATATAATCCATTTAGCTTCTATAGAGACTACGAAGTATAGATCAAAGTAATTTATGATATTCGTAAAAGTTTTATCAAATGGTTTATGGTTGTAAAATGTAATTTATTCAATAATATATAAATATTATATTTAAAATTTAATCAAATATTATACGTAGGAAGACATTTTAATATTTGAATATTATTAATTTTAAATTGGCCGAGATAGAAGAAAAATATTTGCAATGAAAAATGGCGATTGTTTTATTGAAATTCCTCTTTATTTTTGATAAATGAAGAGATTGATTTAATTCACTATAATAATTATAATATTTGCGATAATAATAATTCAGTGAATCATCTCATAATCGCATTTATAAAATTATTAAAAATTTGTTAATGTTTTCAATACGTTTCCACTACGATAATTAAGTTAATGAAAAACATATTAATAATAGTGATCATTCGTACAAGAATATCCCATTAAAATAATGTTTTTTTTTTTATCTAATTATCATTTTTTATGAATTAGCAGATTTGAAATTTTCACGTTTTGTGCATAATTTTTTTTTTTGTTATTCATAAAGCGTGGTTTGCACTTTTTTGATTTTTTATTTTTTTTGATAAATCCGTATAAATGGATTTATCAAAAAATTCTGTACATATATTAAGATAGATACTTGTTGAAAAATATTTGATTTACAATATTTCAACTGTTTTACATTATCAGATGTATAGAATATATTTTAATCTGCTTCCAAGTACTTAGATATTTATTATAAAACAGGAATCTTTGCTTAATTATTCAAAGCAAAAAATACCTTGTATTAAAAAATTAAAAATTATAATAATTTTTATTTATATGTATAGAGAAGTAAGATAAGTACTGTATATTGCATTACGTATCGAAAAAAAGGATAAAGCAAAACATGTTTTGATGTAAACTTAGCAAATAAAATAACACACTCAGAAACATTTCTTGAATAATTTAGCGTGTGTTGTTCATTTTTTTAAATATTCAAGTTAAAAATGGTAACTTCTGTTTATTCTTTAGATTCTAATTTAAAAATCAATCCTATAAATTGAATTTCTTCAGGAAATAAGTGAAGGAAAAGCATTGCTACCTGTTTTGATATAATATATTTATATATTAAACAGGTATCAATATTATATATATTTGTATAAAAAGAAAGGAAAAAATATATATATAAATTATGTAGTATGTTCCATAAATATTATTATCTAACAAATTAAGTAATAATACTTTGTTGAATTAATAATTTTATTGTTATACTTGTGATAAAGACTGCACCATTCCACGGTTATTGTTTCTAATGCGACATGTCGTGCTTAGTTTTGAAAGAATTTATGCCCTAAAAAGTTGGCAGAGTATGAAATAAATACAAAAATACACTTCTAGAAGAACAGATTGAACTTAGTCCATAATCATCCTCAACTGAACAAAATTGATTTTTATTTTTGTTCCAATTTTTAAAGAGGATATTTTGAGGTTTGTCTCATTAATCATTTCTCTCGACTTTTGATAGAATCTTATACAATTCTTTAAAAGATTCAAGTTTAAACGATAAGTAGGAAAAATCTTATTTTTAATAAAAGATATTGTATCATTGATTCAATTCTGTACTGATATAGGAAATTTTTTTTTGGGTTTCTATTTGCGTAATCGCGAATTGAAGCTTTTTTTTTTCTTTTCCTCCACTCTTCTTTTTTTTTTCTTTCTTAAAAATCAAAAGAATATAAGCCACTCTCAATTGAATTATTAAAATTTCTCAATTCTGTTTTCTTTCTTCAAACGACGTTTTGCTAACCATGTAGATGATGCACAGCTGTTTTCTACAATATTGAATTTCGATATTCTGAATAAAACACTGTAATGCGTGAAATAATTTATTAATTATTATCGTGTAGAGTGCATTTTTATGCCAATTGAAGTATATAAAAATATTTTGTGTAAGTTTGAATTCAATTAAAGTTTAACTTTGCAATTTTTTTTTTTTCCGATTTTTTAATGGAATTTCTAAAACACATGGCATGGTATAAAAAGTAGAAACATTCTTTAAGTTTTTTTTTTTTGTTTGTTTTATACATGTAAATAAATTATTAAATTCATTAATTTATATTAAAAATTTAAGAAATTACTTCCGAAAATAAGATTTTTTTTTTGTTTTTACATCGATAAAATTCGGATAAATGCTAAAATATGTCGCATTTTAGGAAACGTATAAAAAGCAATTGTAAGTCAGACACATGCCAATAATTCAATAATCTGATCTGACAATTTAGACTTTTAAGTTTTGACTCGGTAAATCTATTTTTGATACACTCTCTGTGTGGTAATTAAAATATTTAAGTTTTAATTTTGAAAAAAAAAAGGAAAATAAAGGGAAAAAAATCTGATCAATTTTAGAATTTAAATTGCGACTAAAAATATATAGTCAATATAGACGGATACAGATAAATTAAATTTGAAAAATACAAGTAAATGCTGTAAATCGTAGAAGGAAGAAGAAGAAGAAGAAAAGAAGAAGAAAAAAAAAATCAACGAAATTTTAAATTGGAGAGAAAAATCAAAGGGATAAAACACGGAGATAAAAGACAAGCTTAAATTGGAAAACTTTAAATCGTAGTTGATAGAATAAGAAAAAATAAATAAATAAATCAGAGGGAGGAAGAAATATATAACTTATATATACAAAAATTTTCATTTGAAGATTAAAGAAACAGGTATAATAATAATCAAAAGAGATAAAGTTAGAAATTTTTACATGTAGGCTACTATTAACAAATTTTAAATATATATATAAGACAAATTGGATTTATAAAGCTTAATATTCGGGAAAGAAATTCAAAAACTTATTTAAAAAAGTAAATTAAATGAATATAGAAAAGAGTATAGATTATAAAAAGAATGTAGATGAAAATAAAATAATAATAAGTTGGAGACAGAAGAATATAGAGTAAATTGCAGAAGAGGGGGAAAAAATAAATATTACTAAATCTAAATTTCATTACTGAAGTTAAAAAGTTGGAATTGTAATCAAAGAAATAAAACTGAAGTAAGTAATTAAATAGAAGTGAAATCTTGAAAAATCAAAAATGCAAATAAACAATGGAAAAATTTAAATCTAACTACACGAAAATCTTAATTCTGTGAAGAAATATTTGCATTTTTGCACGTATACAGTTTTCTTGTTAATATTTGAATTTTAATTGATTTAAAAGCGAACCGAATGGCGAAAACCATTTCAATCTGTTTAGTTGTTGTATACATTTTTTCTGTTTTTAAAATAGCAAATAAATCAAAGCGATAAATGAGCTAAAAATTTAAGAAATTACTTCCGAAAATAAGATTTTTTTTTTGTTTTTACATCGATAAAATTCGGATAAATGCTAAAATATGTCGCATTTTAGGAAACGTATAAAAAGCAATTGTAAGTCAGACACATGCCAATAATTCAATAATCTGATCTGACAATTTAGACTTTTAAGTTTTGACTCGGTAAATCTATTTTTGATACACTCTCTGTGAGAGAGAGAGAGAGACGGCTTTATTCGATACATTGTAATAAATATTTTTTTAGACGTTGATGCTTTTATGTTAACCGCACAATGAACAGTTTCATCTCGCTTAACCGTTCAATCGGCGCTTTCTTCAAGACAAAAATGATCGATGGAGAAACGTATAGACCCAGTTTGAGAAGTTAAGACGGTGACAAAAACAAAATTGTCTAATGTATCTTCAACTAAGCCAAGATCATTTCTAAAGTAATAGCGGTCTTTCCTTCATTTTTAGTGTTGAAATCCTTTTGTTTTTCTTTCTAATACTGTTTTTTTTTATTTTTTTGATCCTTAAAATGTAATTCCTGAATTTTATATTACATATACGCAACTGAATACTTTTACATTAAGTCATATTTTGTAAACTTGTGAAAATTTTAAACTTCAGTTACTATAGATTAACAAGTTTGACAACTTAAATACCGCTATTTTGATCAATTTAAAGATTAACTATTAAATTAATTTAATGCATAAATATTTAATAATTAATGTTTAATGAGTATATATTATTCTTATTTTAATAATAGTGATTTCAGTTTGCAAACAAGTTTTTGGAGTCTAGCAGAGTTTAAGAGAGATATTGTTGAACAGATTGCAGATTTATAGAATTATAGAAGTGTATAAGACACATAATATCGCCCAAAATATTAATATCATCGATATTTTTAGTTTATGAAACAGAGATATTAGTTTTAATCCTGCTATTCCAACAATAAACTATCAAAGAAATTTTGATCTTGCTTTAAATCAAACTTTTGTTATAATAATACATAGTGTATCCTGATAAAAATTGTTAAAAAAATACAATTATTTCTATAAAACAAAAATGTGTACATATTGATAATGTAAACTTTTATTCTGTTCAAGCAAATCTGAGTTTAATGATGCATTCAGCTTTCCGTTACATTTGTATTGCATATAACAATCTCTCAGCTGCAAAATCAGTAATATTAATGATTTATTAATAACAATCTTTATTCATCTAGTCTGTATATTGAATATAGTAGATAACACCCTCTAAACTATTAAGATTTATGCAAAAAAAACTTTCAGAACATCGCAATACATTTAAAGATTATTAAAAAAGAATAAAACATGTGCTATATTTAGCCGATTTGATTTAACTTTCTCAAATTTGACTTCTCTGAGAATCATTTTTATTTATTTATTATTATTTTTAAAGAAATTCGTGGCTCCAATGTTGAATTATTTAATTTTTTCAGAGCATACAAACAGAAAATAATCTATAGATTAGATTAGAATCTGATCTATATTTCTCCATGCAGTTATGATTATGATTTATATTATTATTTTTAAAGAAATTCGTGACTCCAATGTTGAATTATTTAATTTTTTCAGAGCATACAAACAGAACTAATCTATAGATTAGATTAGAATCTGATCTATATTTCTCCATGCAGTTATGATTATGATTTATTAATTTTTTATTTAAAGTTCTTACTGAAATGATTTTCTTTTTGTTTTTGTATAAAACTTGAATACTCTGAATCGTGGAGTCCACAGAAAAATTCTGGAATATTGAAATATGTAGATTTACATTATCTTAAGATTTTTTCAGAAATTTGAAATATACAATGAATTTATTAATAATTTTAATGTCCTGTTAATCAAGAAGATCTCTGAAAGATGCAGTAATTATTTTTTAAACTAATACAGTAAAACTTTTTATATCAATACTGATAAATCAATGCATTTTAAGCTCTAAAAATGCAATATTATTATATTTTACAGGAATATATAGTATATTGGTGCATAATATTCCTAAACACAGTTCACACGATGTATATATTGTGATATAAAATAGTTATTTATGTACTACATATATTCGAATTTTATCTGAAAATTTAAAATATAAAAAAACGACTATTATTGTTTATATTAAGTAATTTCTTGTGTCGATGAGTAGATAGACATATTTTAACTGTATCAGCAAATTATAAGGGATTGAAAGTGTTGAACTATGTCAAAGAAACTTTAACAAAACTGAAAATTCGTACGTAAAAGAAGAAAAAAATAAAAGTTTCGACTTTACTGTTGATTACTGAAGAAGTAAAAGTTAAGAACTTGAAAACTAGAAACTTGAAAAAACTTTGATTCAATTTTTATTTTTCTTTATTGATTTTAAAATCTCATCTTTTTATTTGAAACTAAAAAATATGTTTATTAATATAAATATAAAAGTGAATAATATTTTTACAGTTTTATATCTTTATTTTTTTTTTAATTTGTGAATATTTAAGAATAATAATTGAAATTTTCATTAAAGGTAAACAACTAAAACATTCATTCTGACGATAGAAAAATAATAAATTACAGAAGTTAGAATAAGAAAATATTAAATTTTAATTGTGGTTTTGGCTTTATTTATAATTTAATATGATATTTATATGTAATTTTTAATAATTTTAATCATCTCTTTTTTCATATTGTAAATAATTTCGAAATGCATTAACAAACATTCACGTTCATTATCAAATATACATTTTTTTTTTTTTTTCAAATTAAAATGCTTCAAATTCATCTAATTTAAAATTAGAAAAGTTTTTTTTTATTTAAAAAAATATGAGATGAATAATTAAAACGGAATTTATTAAGTAAATAAATTAATTATTAAAGCTCTACTTTTACTGATTTGCTGTATCTTATAAGATCACATATTTTTTAAATATGTACATATATATACATTAACAGCCCGGAGTTACGTAAGTTGGGTATTATTACGTAACGTAAGTTGGGTTTACGTAAGTCGGTAATATTTTAAATATGTACATATATATACAGTAACACCCCGGAGTTACGTAAGTTGGGTATTATTACGTAACGTAAGTTGGGTTTACGTAAGTCGGGTATTATTTATGTAAATCCAACGACTTACGTAAACCCAATTTACGTAAATTCGGAGATACGTAACTTCTCATCCGGCCTCCTTGCCCACTTGTTTATTTCACAATTATCAAAAATAATTTAAACAATACTGATATTTATTTAAAAAAAAAAACGTTATATACGTTTGAAAATATGAAATAAAATTTAATTTATAAATTACAGAATCGTGTATAAATATAAAATTCTTCTAGAAATGTAATATTTTTCCTTATAGAACAGAAAAACTTCTAACATTAGAGGGATTATTCAACTTCTGAAAGTAATAAAGGAGCCATTATTGAGAAGCGAAAAAAAGTATTCTTAATCTTTTGATACTTTTTGGCATCAAACAATAAAAGTTTCAGCTATGAATTTCATGAACTATTCAATCTGAAAATTCCTCGGTGCAAAAATAACAAGGATAGTTTTATATTCAAAATTGTTTCATAATCGATCAAATCTATTGAAATATCCTGAAGTCTAAAGAATGATGGCTAGAAATAATCGGTTTAACTGTGTTTTCCTATCTGAAAAATTTCACAGTTATCCAAAGGGAAGAAATTTCATCAAAGTCAACATACAGAATCCCATTTATCTTAAGAGAAACTCATTTTTTCAGAAGAGTTTCTTTGGAATTTTATTTGCCTTTTTTCTTGACTGCAATGAAGAATTGCAATTTTGTTGCCTTCTCAACAAAGTTAAGGATATTTTCCTCCAGGTTTTGGTTATGTATACAGTATATATATATATAAATTTTTAAAAGATGAAATATTAAAATTTATGCTCATATTCATAAAAAAATTTATATAGCTAATAATTGAATAAAAATAATTAAATACATCCCACCATTTTTGCAAATAATTTTATTAGAGGAATGCTTACTTTTTTAATTCAATAAATTATTAAAAAATAGAATTAAGTTGTGGTTATCGGACTTAATTTTATTAACTTAATATAATTTTTATAAAAGTTAAGTGGTTAAAGTTATTATTATTATCATTAAACTTGAAGAAAAAAAGCTTAAAGATTTTGATATATATATATTTGTTATATTTTTCTCATTTATTTTAGTGCATTTAAAATTTTTGAGATGTATTCTTAGTAATAAGTTTTAAATTGAATTATTCTGTTATTCTAAGAATGTAACTGTCATAACAATACGTTAGCTGTAATTGAAAATTAGAACTAATGTAATAATTCTAAATGCCTGAAGATGGTGTACTAGCACCGAAAACGTTTGCATTTTTTCGATGGTAAAATAAACATAATATAAGACTAACTGCGTTTAGTGCTGTTTGATATTATTCATGAAAGAGGATTTGCATACTGTGCTAGTGAAGAAATTTTATGAGTCGGACATAGAAATTAAATGGGAAGATACAAAAATTATAAGAAAGATTTATAAAATAGATGATAAATATGTTGCAGAAACATTGGAAATATTAAAAAGAGAGAAACAAGGCAATTTAATTAACGAAAAACAATCGGGAAAACACATTGGAGCATGGTTATACGCTATTAATAATAAATAATATAGACTGATAATTATTTATAATTTTATATTATAATATATACTATGAGATTTATGTTCTTCTTTCATGATATCGTTATAGTGTTCTTTTATCCTTTCCTCTAATGCTCTAGTAGTCACACCCATGTAAAATTCTACTTTATCTAAATCATGGTTCCATACTGAGATCTGATATACTCCTTTCTGTTTATTAGATCTTTTATCTTTTTTCATTTCTACATTAAAAACAGTTAGGCTCCTGATTGTAGTTAATTTGATTGATTGCTTTTTAGCTATGTTTTTAATCATATTCAATTTTATCATATGTTATGGTTTTGTAAAGTACTGTTGCATGTCAGTGATTGTTTCTGATTGAGCCAATGGAGTTTCTTGTATTAGCATGCAGAAACATTGGAAATATTAAAAGGAAAAACAAGGCAATTTAATTAATGAAAAACAATCGGAAAACACATTGGTGGCATGTCTATACTCTATTAATAACCGATAATATAGACTGATAATTATTTATAAATTTATATTATAATATATACTACGAGATTTATATTATTATTATTGTCTCGCAGTATAAGTGGCGTCTGAGGGACTCTGCACGATCTATTGCGCTTTGTGAAAATTTTCAAGGTCATGCAAAAATTCTGTACCTTTCTAACTTTTCATTCCTTTATTATGCATTAATTTGATTTTTCATTGATTTTTTAGTTTCTCTGTAAAAAATCAATGGCGTCCTACAGAAACCTAATATCTTTTGAAGTTTAGCGGATATTCAAATAATATTGAATAATGATATTGCTGTTACTATTTACAGTTGTGGGCGTTTGCCGCAAACAGTAGCGGCATTAATTGCATAGCTACTCTTCAGACAGTGTCATCTTTAGTATTGCAGTTTTTTGTTTTGATTATTTGTTTTTATAAAATATTTTGTATATATATCAATTTGCTGTTAATTTACGATTTATTGAACTATTTTGATCACTTTTCTTTATTTAAACTTTATTTATGTAAATACTTTACCTTTTTTCATTATAATAATGTTGATCATCAAAAATTGATTGTATTCTGTTAATAAAACTTTTCTCCATTATATATTTTTATTTCACACTATCAATATTGTGCTTCACAAATAGAATTTCTGGAAAACTTCTATAAACTGAAAGATCAGATTGAGAATTTTCATTTTTTACAAGATTTGATTGAATATTTGATATAAAATGATTTGTTCTTTCTTCATTTGAATAATTTTTACGTCTAATTTTTAAAATTTTCAAACTTTTATAAGTCTAGCAAAATTAGAAAAGACACATCATATGAATAAAACTATAATGCTCCCTGAATTTCACTAATTAGATCAGATCGTTTCCAAAATCAATATAATCAATGACACAATCCTCGGAATAAAGTAGGCTGGACAGAAATTTCCCAGAAAACCAGTGATGGTAATACAGCCTCAAGCATGCCACGCCCATTTATCGGCTAACATACTTCAAGTATACTGTATGCAATAGAAAATATATGATCAAATAAAGAGTTGCATTACATGCAGGTGTCTCAAAAGATAAATTAAAAAATATGAACATAACTTCTTATTAAAAGTTATTTTCATTGAAATCTATTTTGAATAATTAATTTTCATAGCACCGTCATGCAACGTGACGGGTCAATACAGTGACTTTTAGGTTTCATGGACAAATTTCTTTTCATAGCACCGTCATGCAATGTGACGGGTCAATACAGTGACTTTTAGGTTTCATGGACAAATTTCTTTAAGAATTTCACATACATATCACACACACACAAAAAAATGAATCACAAATAAAGAAAAACGTTACAAAGACCATAAAGAAATTTAAAATTCCGAAAATTTAAAAACGTATTAAATGCTAATAGAATATTCTTTATCACCATAAAAATTGTTAATAATTCTTAAGAAATTCTTGAGTATCCACAAAAAAAAAAAAAAAAAAAAAAAAAAAAAAAAAAAAAAAAAAAAAAAAAAAAAAAAAAAAAAAAAAATAAAATTTAGAAATTCATTTCGGAAACGGTATAAAAACGTTTGATTCTTTTTTATATGATGTAGAATCTAGTAATGCTGTAGACAATCTTCAGTCATCATCATTTAGAAGATAGCAGCTGTCTGTACATCAGCCATCCGAAAGTGTTTTTGGCTACAGAATATAGTTAGAACTGTCAGGAGCAGACAAAACTATTTTATCTGAAGTAAATAATTAGCTTTACTTTAAACAAAACAATATTAAAAAGTCATTTAAAATTCTACTAATTAGCATATCGTCACTCCCAAGGCGTAGAATAAATGATGTATTTTTTTAAAAAATAAAACAAGATCGAGTGTATTAAAATTATTTCAAAATTTATTATTTGTTATTATTATTACTACTAAACTAGTTGCAGGAATATCAAGAGAGCTAACAGATAGATATTAGAGGCATTTTCCTAAGAGAAAACATATTAAAATTCATAAGTAAATTCAATTTATTATTCTAATTTTGAACATTCGTCATTCTTGAATGAGTGTATACATAAATATATATATTTATATTTATGTGTTTTATATTTAGCGAAACTTTTTAAATTAAAAAGTAATTTTAATATAATTGAATTTAAGGAATTTAATTAAAAGATTGATAAAATTAATAAAGCATCTAAATGAAAAATATACTCATCCAAAGACGTTTTAAGTTTTCATTCTGTTATTTATTTAAATCGTTTAATCTCCAAACGAGAACTTTCTCTTAAGTAGAAAATCAAAGCAAATAGCCAAAGAGACAATAAAAATCTCTTGAGAATTTAGTCTTTTCCATTACCATCTGTATAATTAGCGTAGCGAATGTATCGAAACCTTTAAAGAAAGGTTATCTCATTTACAAGAATTAAAGCACATTATTTTTAAAGTCATGAATTATGAAATTAGAGTAAAGAGACAGTTAGCAAAATAACTGATACTGTTTACATTGTTTCGTTTACATGAGAAAAATCGATGCGAAGAAGGATTTAATTCCATTTTAGTTAGGCAAGACAAACATCAACTTCTCTTTAGCGCAACCCATCTTAACTCCAGGCGTTAGTCTTGCTTCTCTGCCAACTATTGACCCACTATGACAAATAAAACTTTATCCAATTATATTAACCGATTTTCTTAATGGACATTAGAGAACCTGTTATGATCGGGTCATTCTCTAATAGAAAATCGATTTTTTTTCCTCTCTTCTAGACTTTGAACCTTATACAGTTTAATACTAGAGATATATCATTTACGCAGTGTAGTATTATGAAAATATCTGTTAGTGCCTGGTACTTAAATCACTGTTTCAATCTTTCTTCCTTCCTCCCAAGAGAGTTGGCATGCACTGCCAAACATTTAACTAATTTAACGCTAGACATCTTAACCTTAACACCTGTGTTTACGTTCGATACTCCACATGGATCTATTCTTTACATTTAATGTTGGCAATAGAAGCTAATGGAAGGCATTTATAAAATATTAGCCTTCTTGAAACGAATTTTACTATCCGATCTAACTCTCTATAAATATTTTTAAGTAGCACATCCGTTCGCTTCCTTCATACAGTGTGTATCGGCTGCTACTGAAACAATTTTAAACTCGGAAATTTTATGGATCGCTTACTAACTTATGATAAATTCTTCAAGTTTAGAATTTTAATTTTTATTCTTAATTAATAAAAATGTAATATCTCTATCAAGTTCACGCATCATAAACTTGAAATTGTTTAGTTAAAAATTACAATCAGTGACAATTTTTAAACTTGGATTAATAATTTAATTTTAGATTATTATTATTATTATTTTTTAAATTTTATTAAAGTATTTTTGTATTTCATTAATTTCGTGTTTGGTTGTAATGATGATGATGAATGAAGCCATGATGATTGTTTTTGTATAATTGTTAATTTTCAAGAAAAAAAAAAAAAAGACTTCATCAATGTCATAAAAGAAAATTTGAGTTCTGATGAGACCAACAAAACGATTGTAACCTCCAGGAAAGTTGTTAAAATAAATCTTGAAAAATATTATATAATCCAATTCTTGAGACAGAAAAACTTAAATTATGAAAATTTAAACTTTTTTTTTTTCGTTCCTTAAAAGAAAACTTTATCGTGTCTATGTTTTTATGAATCATTTCCGACCTTCTCAAGCAAAACTGATAAAAATAGAGAACGATAAATAACTCTCTTTTCCATTCAAGTCGAATTTAAAATTTTCTAGGATCTACTTATAATACTAAGAAGAAGTTTGAGATGCTTTATTTTCCAACCGACAGCTGTCGGCGGAATTTACAGTAAAGTCGTAAAGTAAGCCAGAACCCGTATAAAGACCGCAGCAAAATCTGCTTCCATGCAAGTTTCGTAGAACAGAATACGACTCGATAGCATTTTATACGCAGCTGTTACCTCCAAACAGCATAGTGTCCGGTGCAAAACTCATTAACAGTTTTCTGGTCGTCTAAATAAACTTTCTTACACTGGTATTTCTTCTACCGCGCATACAATTTATAGATTGCGACTGTGTTTTTTTTTTTTTCTTTTTTTCACTGTCGACCCCAAGCAAATGTTCCTTGCCAACTTAGTTCAATTCTATTGAGATATATCTAATTCTGACTGAACACGTTTCGAAAACAGCTGCTCTTCCTCCTTCCGCACGCAATAGGTAGTGTGGTATGCATTCTATTCCCATGCTTTTTCCCGTCTAGTTTATTCTTACCTCTATTTTACTTTCTCTCTCTCTCTTTGGATCTCTCTCTTGGACGATTGATTTTCGTTGCACGTGTGCTTTGACTTCCAATGGCTTTGTAACTGCCTGATTCAATTTTCTCGCTTCCTAGCCAAATGTCTGCATATCTTCCCTCGTTTGTAGCATCGCCTGTCACTATGTTGATTTGTCGTCTTAAAGCTACGTCATTTTGCTTCGTTCTTGATATTACCCTTAACAGAAGTAGTTTAGTTGAAGCCAGTTTAATGATCAATATTGAATAGTCTCTCTCTTTCTATATATATATATATATATATATTATTTTATCGAAGTTGGTCTTATCACGAAAGGAATAAAATAATTTTTCCATTCTCAAATAACCTACGCTGTTTTTTTATCTATCTTAAATGCATTTATCTGGAAAATACAGAAATATAATAAGTATTTAATGTTTTTATGATAAATTTCAACTAACTTTTCGCAGTTTTTAAATAATTTTTCGTTCTCGAAAAACTTACTCTGAAGATAAATCTACCTCATATCACACTAAGTATTGCAGCGAAGTTGTATTCATAGGAAAAATGTTTTTTAAATTTACGATTTAACTTTTTTTTAATCTAAATTTATATGTATTTGAAATAAAATTGTATTAGAATTTATGTTATTATATTTGATATTTAATATTTTATTTTTTTCTTTTGTAAAAAAATAGTTCGAAGTTCAATTCGTCATATTTTTCTTTCTTTTTCTCCTTATCCATTTGTGGATCATTAGATATCACCCATCCGGCCATAAGGAGGGGTTGTTACATGCTTTTGTGATACTCTGGTCCCTTTAAACCTTCTTCAGACATACCTAACTGTGTGGTCACCTACTTTCGCTACATTGAATGGCTTGGGTGAAATGGAGAAGGTACTAGATGGTAGATGTAGTTCTCGAGTATTAATCTTTGAGGTGACTGTATTGTAGCGAATAGCTAGATACATGGACCACTTGACTCACGCTAAACCATTTCTGGTATGTGACTATAAGAAACAGGAAATACCACAATGTTTGGTAGTATGTAATGCTTTTCATGGAAACTAAAATACTTCGAATAGAAAACATCTTCGAGTAATTTGTAGCAATAATATGAGATACATAAATTTTTTCTATGATACATAACTATTTCTACTTTAAATATAAATTTAATTAATAAAAATTTTAACTATAAGAAAATTAATTATTTAAGATAATAATCAGTTAAATAGCAAAATGTATTTATAAATGAATAAATTTAATTAGAAGTCACGTAAAAATGTATAAAAATGAAATTACTATAAATTAATTTTTTAATTATTTTTTTATAAATCGTCTATTATTTATGTAATAAAATAAATTGTTGCAGAAGAAAAAAGAATGAATAATGGTAGATCTTAAGAAAGCACTGAGCTAGAAACTCCCATAGATAATCTAATTACAGAGAAAGAATCTGGATAATGTCACGCATTATCAGATATAAAACGTAGGAGCTGATGTTATAAAATAATTAGGCACGAACTGATGATGTTATAACATTATTCATAAATAAATTCAGTTCTAAATATGATTTCCTAGCGAATGCAAGAGGTTAATTAACTGTGGAAACTGTTGAATTCGCAAAACTTCCATAACATTTCTCCCTTTTCCTTTTAAATTTATTAAAACCATAATAATGAATATTTGGATTATTTTTCGAATTTTTTTTTTTTTTGCAATTTGGAAAGATATTTTGAGATTTGCAATGTAATGAAATGATAAATTTTAATTAAACGAAATTGTATAATTTTAAAAAAAATTTTGTGAAATAAATTGAATTGGAAGATTATATTTCATCATCTGAATAAAATTTCTCAATAATATGATTTTATCTCGAATCATGCTTGAAAGAAAACCTTGATGATCTAGTTTCATCTTGCAAATTTTCAATCAAATTTAATTGCTTGCTTAACCGATATTTCATTAAAATTTTTTATAATAAAAAATTGCTTTTTTTTATAATAAATTTCTCAATTTTTTTCATTCCTGATAAAAGAATTTATTTATTTTTGCTGAAAAAATATATAAATAAACTGAAGGATAGAAACAATTTTTTTCTTCATAAGTATCATTAGAAGCCGAGAAAAGGTTAAACAATTATTGATAAAAGAATTTATTTATTTATTTTTGCTGAAAAAATATATAAATAAACTGAAGAATAGAAACAATTTTTTTCTTCATAAGTATCATTAGAAGCCGAGAAAAGGTTAAACAATTAAATATTTTCTTGAAATCATAAGATCAAGAACAGTTTTCTTTTATTAAATTCTTGAAACAGAATGGATAATAATAATAATTTCAACTTTATAATGAATTATTTGTGTGTTCTTTGATCTTTGTGATAAGTTTCGATCTGTCAGCAACAACTAACCGTGTCTACTTAATTGAGAAAAAAAAAAGTAGAAACAATTTTTGTTTTCGGAATCGATATTTTCTATAGACTCTAAAAGGAAAGTCATACCGCCGAAGAAACTCCATTCCAAACATAAAATCATTCAAAAACTTCTAACATATATCGTCTTCAGCTTAGTGCGGAGAAGTTCGTGCTTGAAACCAGTAAACATAGTTTTAGAGTAAGCACTGTTTACATTTACTATTGACTATATAAAAAAATATTATTTGGCTTTTTATAAAATGGATTTTATAATATCTTACTAAATATTATGAGAATTTTTATGATATTTGCTATTTTTTTATATAAATATTTTGAGTTAATTGACACTTTATCCGTACTTTCAATGGCAGTTTGTTTGAACTTGAGATTGTTTACTTTTGAAAAAACTCTAAAAGAAATTTTGAGTTTTTTAAAATATAATAGAATATTGTAAACAATTTTGATTTGGAAAAATTGTTTACAATATTCTAATATATTACAAATTTTAAAACAACTTTTTGTATAAAAATAATATGAAAAATATTGTAATTTTGATCACAGTTATCATGTTACGATTTTTAATAATGAATAATCTTAAAATACTGATTTCTTTTATGAAAAATGTTCATTTTGGTATGGCTCTAATCAATTTTCGGTCTTCTATGATTGATCATCTAGTTTTGTTCAAATGATCATCTGTGTTTTGTCCAACTTCTTTCATTAATTGGCTACATTCTCTAAAAATCTCCTTCCTGCTCTCTCTAAACTGCTCAGCAATCTAGTCAATCCTCTTTTTCAACTTTTTCTCCTAATCAGTATCTTAATGTGCTCGCTTATCTTTGATTCTAAATGTACAAATGTCAAAAATAAATTCATTTAATTTATAAAATCAAACAGATATATTCACTGTTTGTATTTTTTTTTATTTATTGCGACTATATTAAAGAAAATTGTTCTTTATGTAAAAAATACGCCAATATAAACAGATATATTCACTGTTTGTATTTTATTATTTATTGCGACTATATTAAAGAAAATTGTTCTTTATGTAAAAAATACGCCAATAAAATCCAAAATACAGAAATCTATTTCTTAAAAATATATTTATAAAAATAGAAACCGTATATTAATATTATATCGTTATTTATTTTTATAATAATGGAAACAAGACGGAATAAAATAATTATCTTCTAATTTGTTATGCTTTCCTGTTTATTGTTAATTCGTGATAAAAGGAAGCTTTTCTAAAAATTTGTAAATCGCTTTAGAATTTGTGATATCTGTCCATTTATCTAAAATCAATATAATGTTTTTTCTTTTTGGTCTTGCTTTTGAAAGGAATCCATTGGGATGAACTCGCTTTTCAAATATTTCAAAAAAGATTAAGAGAAAATTTATTTTATATATTTAAAATATGTAATCGAATTTATATTATTATTTTCTATTAAGAGATTGTTTTATGAATTTATATACCAAATTTCGGCATTAAAAAAAATAAAAATATAGTGAAGAAAAGCTTTAATTATGTTTGCATTTAATAATGATAAATTTTTGAAACGTTAATGTATGAAAATGTGTTTTTCTTAGTAATTTGCTGATAATGTTAACATTGATAACAATAAATTGTTGAAATATATCTTTTAACATCAAGTTATTTAAATTTTTCAAAGTTGGTGTAAGTAAAATCTCAACTTAAAGCTTTATCTTATTCATTCAGATGAATATTTTTTGCAGTATCAATTTTTGTGCATTTCAACTTTAGAACATTATTATGAATTTTGTGAATATCTTTGAAGGAGATTTTGATAATAGAATATTTTTTAAAGCTTTATTTAACTCGAAAATACTCAAAAATTATTATTTTTGAGTATTTTCGAGTTAAATAGTAGAGAGTTAAGAGTAAATTATTCATCAGTTTTTAATAACC
Organism: Olivierus martensii; assembly: GCA_000484575.1. NCBI lineage: Eukaryota > Metazoa > Arthropoda > Arachnida > Scorpiones > Buthidae > Olivierus > Olivierus martensii. Next base: position 74,887 of record AYEL01080617.1, read on the forward strand.
ATTAAAATTTTTTTATGTTTTCTCCTTTTAGAAGGTTCTCGTCGAAGAAACTAATCTTCACATAAACTTTTTATACTATAATATCATTAAGTTATCTCATTTAACAGGCAAATTTTTTAATAAAAATTACAATGAACTTTTAAACTAGAAAAGCGTTAACAATACTGTAATTTAGAGAAACACGTTAGTAGAAATTACGGTCATAATTCTTTTACATATTTGCACACAGAAACAATGAAGCTAATAGAGGAAAAATGCTATTATGATGATAAAGTTATTCTTATCGTTTTTGTGGCATTATCAAACGCCAAATCGCAAGCTATTTTAAAGATAGAAATTCCTTAAAAACTTTTCAATCTTCTATGACTAATTGCCAGCTTATTTCATGCGAGAAGTTTTTACTCTTATAATGGAGACAATGAAATATTACCTGTACTTAAGACACCTATTTCATTCATGTCGTTCAGTCTAGATGTTCTATCTATGTTATTCGGCTTAAATCACGTGATATCATCGACCAATTCTGCATAAAGAAAACTAAACTACATCAAGTAGCATGAGTAATGATGTGTAACTGGGAGAGATCATGCATGAGACATGTTGTGATAATTAGTACCATTATCCGAGCATGTTTCCAAAAATAAGAAATTCGTATAACGTCAAAAAATGTCGAATTTTTCGCTAAATTATAGTAATAACGAATAATTCGCCTGTAAAGAGTACTTCACTGCAATGTTACTTGTTAAGCAAAAGAAGCCGACATTTTCAACAATCATCCTAAAAAAATTGTTTCCAAACTTATTATTACAACAACAACAAATTGATTTTTACGTAAATTTATAAAAATATATATATATAGAAACAAACTTTTCTAAATAAATAAATTCTAACGTCTAGAAATATTTCATAAAATTTTAAAATATATCGAGAGTTACATTCGGTTATATAACCTTTTGTAAACTGAAATCTGGGTGTAGAATTTCATCCATAAATTTCCCAGAAAACATATTATTTGTAAACCGTTGAACAAGAGATCAATCGATAATCTGGACGTCTTTTCAATTATTCAATACATGGAGAGAGAGACATAGTCAATTGAACACCATCTGTCGATTAGTTTAATGCAGTGAATCATATATATATACATATGATACAAGTTTTGTTAATACTTTAATCATTTTTTAAATGTAAAATATTTCAATTTTTTTTTTTTATTTTTGCATAGATTTATCATTACGTCAAAAGTAATTTAATAATAACTTAATTATATTAGCAACTAATTGGCGATTTTTGCATATATTTATCATTACGTCAAAAGTAATTTAATAATAACTTAATTATATTAGCAACTAATTGGCGTGTATCAAAAATAATAACAATCCTTTCTACATTTACATAAAATTCAAGCAAAAAATAAAACAAAATAGTGACAGAAATTTAGGAATTTTTTTATGGAAAGAGACAACAAGTGTTAAAGTGCATCAGTGCTGTAGATAGAAAGAAAAAAAGAAACAATTAGAGAACTAAAAGCTGTCACTTAACGTCATGTCAACGGTTCATAGAAACTTATATAAAGTGTCTACGGACGTTCGAGCAAAGATTTAGCACGATTCTTCCATTTATGGGTCATTAATAATTCTCTGAGCTACTTTTGATGAGAATATATATATATATATATTGCACATTTATTCATAAGAAAATTTCTATAATTATATTTCAGAAAAATACATAATAATAATGTTAAAATTTTCACAATAAAATTAAATTTTATTATGAAAACTGTTATAAAAATAATATATATAAATGTCACTAAAAATCAACTTTTATCCTGTAAATAATAAATTAAACATAAACAATTCTTTCTTTACAGTATAAACAAAATTATAAAATAAATTAAGTCATATAAAAATATATATCACTAAAAATCAACTTTTATCCTGTAAATAATAAATTAAACATAAATAATTCTTTCTTTACAGTATAAACAAAATTATAAAATAAATTAAGTCATATAAAAATATTATTGATTAACCTTTTGTTATATAGAGTTAAAATCATGATATAGATAGAAATTGTATAAAAAATAAATTAAACCATAAAATATTTTAATGTTTTTTTTATTATTTTTTAGAATCAAATGTAATAACAATGTTAAATTAAGTTTATATGTATGATCCTATGATTTATAGTGCTGAAGATGGTCTTGTACTGAAAACGCTTCACAAAATAAATAATAGTGTGCATATAATTACTGCTGAAATGTGCTTGAATTTAAAATATTAAATATGCAAATTATGATGATAAATAGAATCAAAAATTTTCTCTGTTTTAACAATTAATGATGACAAAGTAATTTGTCCTGTTTTTTTAAAGATAAAGATTGAAAATATAGTAATCACTATATATTGCAATATAGGGTCAGAATTTGTGAAGTGGATATATGTCAATTCAAGTTATACAATAATATTCATTTCAAGTACTGTTTATTAGTTTATTTTCTAATACTTATTTTGTAATTATATTATTTGTAAAGTTATTTCAATCTGTTTTTTTTTTTGTGAAATTGTTTAAAAAATTTTTTAGTATATATGTTAAAGACAAGCCCGAATTCAGGAAATACAGTGGACTCATGATTTTACAAGCCATCAATTTACGAACTACATGTTTTTATGAACTATTTAGTTGGTCCCAAAAAGTCCCTAATGTTAATTAATGCCAATCCCATTTATGAATTTTTGATTTTACAAACTTTTTTGGGGGTCTGTACAAGTTCTTAAAATTGAGAGTCCACTGTACTAGAATTTTCTAGTCAGAAAGAGAACGTTCTAATGTTGGAGGTTCTAGTATTTCTTAGGCTGAACTTGAAATGGCAAACATTTCTTACTTAAAGTGGAATTTCTAGTTTTTCCTAGTCAAAACCCAAAGTGGCAGCGAGTTAACAAAACAAAGGTTGTCATTTCTAAATCTTCCTAGGATGAATCTAAAAATAAAAGTAGACAATTTTCAATACTTTTGTGGGGAGAAAATTTTTGTATTTATGGTAAGTAAAAGATGAATTAATTAAAAACAATATAATTAACATAATGCATATTTTTATTACTTGATAGGAAATAATGAAAAAATGAAAATAAGACAAATTGAAAACAGCTAATTCTCATTCATTATTACATGGTTGACTTTGAAGAACAGATTGCCAATTTTTTTATCTTTATATACAAATATTAAAATATTTGTATATAACTGTACCTTTGTTTTGTTAACTGTTTGTTATTTTGAGCTTTGACTAGGAAAATCTAGAAATTCTAGGCTTTGAATAAGTAATGTTCACCATTTGAAGTTCAGCCTAAGAAAAATCTAGAATATCCAACATGTATTAGGATATTCTTTGTAAATATGATTAAAAATTTAATTGTTTATTTATACATGCTGAAAAGTGATGTGAAACTAGCAACTAAAGCACTGCAAAACAATAAGCTATTTTTAGAAATTATTAATTATCAAAAAATATTTTGTTTTTGCAGTGATGAAGTGCAGGAATTTCGAATGTCAAAAATTTTTTCTTGCCTCCTCTTAACACATTACAAAATTTTGAGTGCATCATGAAGAATTTAGTGATTTAGAAAAATTCTAATTTTTCCAGATTTTATAAAAATTTTTTAATATTTTTTTTATTTTGCATGTAAGAGAAGAATTCTGTGCATGACCTCTCCTGGTTAAATTTGTTCTGGTTTTTGGCTGAAATATATCTTATTTTAGGAATTTTAAGCAAAAATTGAATTTTTCCTAGAATGAATAATAAAATACTTAAAACTGTAAAAATATTGTAAAAAATATGAAAATATTGGTTGAATCCATTACAATAATCAAAGATATGTCTTAATTCATATTTTGTTTCATTGTTGCCAATATTTAGGCAAAAGATATGAAAATTGAAGCGTGAACACCTGTCTGGTATTTAAATGGACATGATGTGTTTATTACAATCACTCTCTTCCTGGGAAATTATGGCCAAGTCTACTTTATTCTGCGATATATGGTATTAGGTGGGTTGGTACTATAAATCATCTGCAATCCAATTAGAGCAAAATAAAGAATAATATAGCTGTTTATGTATGAGAAGAGACCATTATTGTATATGTTAGAGAGTTTTTTGATATAAATAAAAAAAACTTATAAAAAGTACTGTTAAAAATTGTGTAAATGAAGTAAGAACAAGTTTAATAAATATAATATGTTAATAAAAATGATAATATTTCAATGAATTTGTGTAATTTTTTTATTAATACGGTCAAACCCTGATAAGACGCTCCCGTTAAGCTGTTACCCTCGCTGACCACCAAGAAATTTGGTGGAACGGATTTTCCCTATGTTAATGGAATAGGCAAACCCCGATAAGATGTCAACAAATATTATGCTAAACAAATATTCCTTTATGTATTGTATTTGTCCTTGTTAATCCGCCAGGAGGCATGTAAGGTGACTTACAACCCGAAGTTCAACAGTACTATATATACAGTATTAAAAGCTTTCTGGATTCATTTGTAACCAGAGGTGGGAGAGAAGAGTTAACAGTTAATCATGTCTCTCTCTCAGCCTGGTTCACACCTAGGTTGTAGAAAATTTAAGGTTGTAAGAACCAGATTGTTTCCATTGTTTATTGCATAGAACAGCAGATGGACATGTTTTCTATATAGTACTGTACATATACAGTACAAATATTATACTATAAAGTATGCAGTTTTTTAGAAATGTTAAGTTTGGTTGCTAAATATAAATGTACTGCATTTTATTAAATTTAATAAATTTGGAGTTCATTTTCACTTCTGTATTACACGTGTTTTCGATTAGCCACCAAAATCATCCCCAAATGGATGGTGGTATCTTATCGGGGGTTTGACTGTATATGATGTAACTTCATTCAACAAAAGTTACATAACTCGTGGTTTTTTTATAATAATTTCAAAAAATTTTGGCCGAATTTCTTTGTTTATGGCTCATTTTGTTCAGAGGATTTGTTCCTATCTAAAAATATCAACTATTTTGTTGATGGCTAAAATTTTATATAAAAAAAATTGTAGTTTCATTGATCTTTTATGGAACAAAAAGTAACAAAAAAAAATTTAAAAAAATGCTTACATTGTTAGAAAGAAAACAAAATAATTGATGAAATCTTTTGAAATTTTCAAATTTTGTCAAAAATTAAATAAGATTTCACAATTTTAATATTTTTTTTTTACATATTAATTAGGTTTAATTTCTATAAATCACTGGCAGTGAAAGCATTAAATATAACAGTTTGAACAATTAAAAAAACAATTTAAATACATACAGTAAAATCTTAACTAACTGTTGATATTAGGAATAAATTTAATAACGAAACAAGAGTATTCAATAACAGTTGATAAACAGTAACTTTATTTAATGTAACATTTTCGGTCGTATAAAGTATAAACAATCATCTTCAGCATCAAGAATAGAATTAAAAGGAATACATAGTTTTTTAGGGGGAATTCTGTATTCCTTTTAATTCTATTGTTGCTGAAGATAATTTATATGACTGAAAATGTTACATTTAAATTAAGTTATTGTTTATTAACTATTGAGTGCTGTTATTTTGAGTTAAGTTTACTTACAGTAAAATATGTTCATATATGTTAATGAATGATATGTACTTTATTTCAATTTCATCCAAACTCAACATTAGTTAACAGCACATTTATATTTTCAAATTTTAGTTCTTTTCATGGTAAATACAGATTGTATACTTGTGCTTATTAATTTAAACCCAATTCCCTGACTAATTATTAGTATATATTATTATTTTATTGTCTGCTCTCTGTTAGTGTATTACAATACATTACATTACTGTTCAATATTTTTATTTAGGCAGCACAGTGTACTACAATATATAATATAGTTTTATTACATTGTTGTTTGCACAATGTGAAATTCACTTAATGTCTTAGATGGAATATATCCAGGATGCTAAGTGGCACGTACTTGTAATTACTAATAGTACTTAGTATTTGTCTTTTAATTTTTCTTCAATTTAACTATATTGTATTGAAAACAATGGAAATTGAAACATGATAAATAAAGAGTACTTAAAACTCTACTATTTACATTGTTCTGATATCCATTGATTATTTAGTTTAATTTGAAATATATTACAAAAATAACATATATATATATATATATATTTTTTTTTTTTTATTTTTTTATTTTAATTTTTTTTTATTATTTTTTATTTTTTTTTAAATATATATATTTTTTTTTTCTGTAGACATTTTTACAGAAAGTAGCATCAACGCTTCATGATATGTTTATACCTTCATGGCTATTATATGATACTTATAAAGCAGATTCAGATGTTGTTCTCACTTCTGTGACTCAGAACTTGGAAGATAACACAGAACCATCACAAAATTTATTTCAGATAAACAATCAAAAGTTATCTGATAGGAATGAACAATCAAGAAATGTATATGCAAAAAATGAAACATCTAAAAATATATATATGCCAGAAAGAAGACCCACTTTTTCATCTTATTCTAATGAACATGAGAGAAGAAGAAAAGAAAAATCACAGTTTTCAGAAGTAAATGCTAATTATGAAATTATTCAAGGAAAGTCAACTAACTTTTTAAAAAATGACAGTTTAAAAAATATTAGATTACAAAGGAAATCATTAATTCAGCCGTCTTTTGTAAATGGTATGTACTAATAAATTTTGTTTATATATATAAATAATTAAGATGTTTTGGAAAGAACATTAAAGACAATAATGTATTGCATTAGACTCAATAATATTGTTAATTTAGTTATCATCAAAGATATGCCAAATGTATTTATGAGTAATTTAAAATATTAACAAATTTAGCACTTTCTTACAATAAATATAGCACTTTCTGGCAAAAAGAAATCTATTATTATTTCTATATCTAGCAAAATATGTTTTTTGATAGATATTGCTATATTTATTGAAAAATTATTTTATACAAAAAACATCCAAGTTTTTAATGGTTTAATATACACAAATATACACACCTAGATGTATATGTGCACATGCATGTAGAATATGTTCCAGAATAAATGTCCCTCTCTTATTATCTTTGATTCTACTCAATAAAAAAGTCCATTGAGGGCTTATTTTAAAGATTATCATCTTCACTATCTAAGAGTGGGATTTAATTAAATCAAAAACTATCTGAGTTCAATAAAAAACATAAAATGTATATTTTTCACTTATTTTAAATGATATCCTAGTATTTTTTGTGTATCATTTGAAAGAAGTGAGAAAATATACATTTTATATTTTTTAGTGAACTTTGATGGATTTTCAATTCAGTTAAATCATAGTTTTACATAGTGCAGATGATAAGCTTTAAATTATAACCTCAATGAATTTTTTTATTGAATAGAAAGTGATATATTAAGAGAGGGACATTTATTCTGGGATTCACTATATAATGTTAATATCTAAAGCACTACTAGCAGTTGAGAAAAAAGAGTTCTAGTTCTAATTTGTGTAGCCTGAAGATGGCAGTTGTGCCAAAAATGTTTGCATATTAAAAAAATTTTTTTCTCAACTGCTAGTAGTCCTTTAATTAGATATTAACATTGTATAAGAGTATACACTATATATAAATTAAATTATATAATATCTAGAATTTAAAGCTTTTTGTATTGACTATAGAAAAAAGTCCATTTGAAGGATGAATTTATAATTTAAAATATTTTTATTTAATTTTTAATATATTATTTTTTATAAAAATAAAATATTATTTTAAATTATATTAAAAAATTTTTTAAATATATTAACAAGAAAACAAATTTGCAAAAATCTGAAATTTTGTGTAGGAATTACATTTATCAATATTACTATGATATTTTATTCTAAAAATAAATATTGTTTAGAGGTCAAAAAAATTCATTAATATACAGTGAAACCCCGATTTTGAAACTTTTCGGGGACCGGCCCGAAAAGTCGAACGAGCCGGGAAAACGCACGAAACGGGAAACTATGATGACATCATAATAAAAAAAAGTTCGTTGAAATGTTACAAAAAATACTGTACATTTATAAATACTGTAATAGAATGCAAAAATAATATTAATTGTTTAAACTTTACATCAGATAAATAATAGTGCACGTTATATATCGAGAAGCACGGAGTATTTTTAAATAGTGAATAATTTTGGGTGAATACAGTAATTTAAAAATTAAAAGTACGCTATACTTAATAAATCGATCATCATTAACTTAAATTTCATACAACTTGACAATATTTATACGAGAATAAATATTTATTTAATGTAAATAACGTA
>AYEL01080618.1:0-21975 GCA_000484575.1 Olivierus martensii
AAATTTGTGCATTTGATTTTTTAGCAATGTTTCTGCAAGTCTTATATTTCATCATTCTAAATGGGACAGACTTTCTATGCGAATCTGGGCTATTATGTAATGTGTTAGTGGGAGGAGGTGTACTAATTTGGGTTCAGTTAGTGATAGACTTCTGAACTTTATCATGTATTTGTTTTATAAATAATTTTGAATAGCTGTGTTGAGTGGCTATATTATATATTCTCTGTTTTTCTTTCTTTATTTCTTGGTAATTATTGCAGTGTGTGTGTAAGAATGAAGATGGTCTAGTAGATAGACCGAAAGTACTTTGTTTGTTAAATAAAATACTTTTGAAGTCACTACTGCCAAGTAAGCATATATTTGATTAATAATTTAAAAATTCGGGAAATTAATTTAAAAATTATAGTTTAATCATTAATTACTAGATGGCGCCACCTTAGGTTTCCGTCAAGAATAAGAATGAACTTTTATTTGCGTAAACGTGATTTTTTTTAACTTTAAATTGAAAAAAAGATTTCATATCGAGAATGGCAGCGATGTTTTATGAATTATAATAACTAAATTTATAAGTAGTATATATATTCGAAAGACAATTATTTTGGTAAATCTAATGCAAATGCATATTTATATATGACTAGTTCAAAATAAACATTTCATGATATAATTACTAAAGTATATCATAAGAAATGATTTTTTAAAATGAAATTTTGTAAAAACTAAGATTAGCATATATTGTATATCTTTACAAATCAAGTCCAATTGTTTTATAATGTTTTGGGGGAAAACAGTAAAAATACAAAGTGAAAGATAGTTATATCTTTATTAAAATAAATAATATATAAAATGCAAAATATATAACTATTGAAATCTGTTATACTTTGTCTTTATACTGAACTTTCAGGAAGACATGTTAGAACATGAACTATAAATTTGACTATCCAGCACAAATATAAACTCTTATTAGAAAAATTAGTAGAAAACCAAAACAGATATAACACAAAATTCATTTAAATAGATGATTAAGTTGTCGTGGAAACGAAATAAATATTGTTTGGTCAATTAATGGATATTAAACACTTTATCAATGAGAATCATTTAGAACAGTTTTTAATTTTGTTGCAAACACAGAAAGAAATATACATTTTCAAATAAAACATCTTAATGCATTTTCAAATAAAACAATAAACTTGGTTTTTATCATTTGGTCAATTTAAAAACTGTTCCAAATGATTCTCATTGATAAAGACTTTATGAATGAGAATCATTTGGAACAGTTCTTAGTTTTATTACAAACACAGAAAGAAGTATAGATTTTCAAATAAAACAATAAAATAAAATATTTCCTGTAGTCGCCATTATGTTATTGCCGGTGCATTGCTTGGTGCTTTAACAACTTACAGAAAGAATGGATAAGCCTAAAATACCTCATAGTAAATCTATTGGGCACTCAAAATAAAATACAAAAAAAAATGTTTCTCAGGTAGTATCTAAGATATGTCATTTTTTTTTTAAATGTCATATTCATTAAATGCATCATAAAAAATGAAATATTCATTAAATGCATTAAATGCTTCATGAAAAATGTTGTTTTTTATGAAGCCCTTATCATCAAGTACAGTTTAAGACAAGAAATAATTGAATTTTTAAAATTTTGTTATTTAGTCGAATTTACTCTTTCTGCATATTAATAGCAATAATCTCGTATTTACATTAGATAAAAGGATGTATTATACCATTTTGAAATCTGTATTAAACACGCATTTTTTAAAAATAGTTGGCCACTTAGGCTTTCAGGGATTTTTTTCACCAAGTACGCTTAAACTTTTACAATAAAAATATTTACCACATCTCATGATAAAAATTGAAGTTGAGATTTTTTTCCAAAAAATTACAACAGACACTCATACAATTTACTGCATATCTATTGGTATAGTCCATGAAGAATATTATACCACCGAAAAACTGATGGATTTCATTTATTTGTAGCTGTGGACAAGTGGCCAACTATTGGGTTGTTCGGAAAGTAATTTCGTTTTTTTCCATGAAAATGTACGACAATTTTCCACAAACTCAAATTTGCGCCTGTACTGATTAATCTCTTTGTAAGGAATTATACCTTACAATACTTTTGTAAGTATTGTAAGGAAGTAATAAACACAAAAAAAAAACACTTTTTTGCAGTAAAATAAGACTTTTTTATTTAAAAAAGATTCCACTAACGTTTTCGATCTGTGATCATCATCAGGCTGAGTTCTGAAGAATAACAAAGTTTAAATGGAATGCTTGTTGTGACAATAAGCATTCCTTTTAAACTTTATTATTCTTTAGAATTCCGCCTGATGATGATCACAGATCGAAAACATTAGCGGAATCTTTTTTAAATAAGAAAGTCTTATTTGAGTATTATAGTTAAACAGTTAAATACAGTTTATTGTAAGGAAGCCGAACATCTTCTGCTTAGGTGACAAACTTTTTGGAACGAACAACTTTTTATGAAAATTTAACAATTATTTATTGCAATTAATGTTCATATTTTTAACTTTTTTGATACATCTTATTTGAAAAAACTCATAAAGATAGCCCTCGGTTTATGCCACAGTTCCGTTCCTACAAAAGCCGGCGCAAATCGAATCAGCGTAAAATGAACCCATATTTACAGTGAGGTATAGGGTTAGGTTCTACATAAGTGAAAAATAAGCACTTTAATTAAATTTATAATACAATGTATTTTGTATTGTATTGTATTAATAAGCAAAAATAATTTTGCTTATTAATACAATACAATACAAAATACATTGTATTATAAATTTAATTTTTTAAATGTATTTTAAGATAAAATAAAGTGAAATGTTTTTATTAAAAAATCTTAAGAAAAACAAATGAAATGTCAAAGTTTTAGATCTCTCACATTTTTCGGAAAAAGTATCCAGCTTTAATTGTTTAGATTTTTGTTTTCTCTCATTAAGAATTTCGGAATATGTTCGAATGGATGCGATGATGCTCATTTTTACATTTCCACTTTGCTCCCAATCCGTTGTCTAACTCACAAAGTTCATCTGTCAAACTTTCCATAGTTGAAAGGATACGCTTCAGATCGGCCATTTTCGTAACCCTCCTTTATTCTTGTATACATGGGACGTAAATATTTAATATTTTAATACTTAATATTAATTTAATGTAAATGTATACATACTCAATAATATTAAACAGAAAAAATAAATATATTCAATAAAAATCTTTGTTTTAACGAATGCACAATGTCACGGCTCAGTAAATATGTCAACACTGAAACGAAAATCAGTCTAGCATAGGGAGAATCGGGGAATTAAATGGTGATACGGCGAGTTGCGTAGCGGCATTTTGTGAATCGGCGTAAATTGAACTGGCGTAAACCGAGGGCTACCTGTATTTTATAATTAATTGAGGATGGTTAAATTTATTTTCATGCTTGAAGTCTTTGTTGATATGAATGATTTCAGATGTATTTGTTAAACCTTAGTAGAAATTAATAAATCTTGTTTTTGTTTAATATGAGAAATTTATTTTGCAATCTTCATTAAAGGGAAATATTATATTTTTATATCTAATGCAAATAAAGTTTTTAATAATAATTTAATATCTAAATTTACCAAAGTAACAAATTATATTAATTGCTAATGTATCTTACTTGTATTTAATAGTTTTATTTACATATTCATCTATTGATGAATATTTATTACTTTTACCAGTGTTATGTACATAAAGAAAAATGAAGTTATTAAGGAATAAAAAAATTCAATTTATTTAACAAATTTACTACAGTACTTTCTTGATTAAAACAAACTTTGAAAAATATATTGCCATAGCAATTTTAAAATTGCTGTGGTAACATAATAAGTTATAGAATAAGTTATCATAGCACATTATATGATCTATAAAATTTGGTACTATAATAACATTACTTCACATAATATAGTTTATTTGATTGCTAAGTTAAACTGAAATGACTTTTGAAAATTATGAGAATTGTTTACAAAAAATTCATAATTTAAAAATAATAGAATATTTAGCTGAAAAAAATATCAAACAAAATTCTCATAATTTATGTATTTGATTAACTTTAAAACAGTTAAGAACAAAATAATAAATAATGACAAAAATAGTGCAGAACAATAAAGTTTTAATATTGTTATGAAAATTGTTTTTTTTTAAATTTGAAATGTGATAACAAAAACAAAAATTAAATATTTTTCTCTGTCAGATTCATGTAATATTGAACACTTTTTTATTTGGCATATATTGTGTTTAATCACTTTTTACCCAATATGCCACCCTCACTTTGTAGTTATGTTTATTTATCTAGAATCTTGGCCGAGAAGATTTCTACATGGCAAATGATTTTGAGCTTCTTACCAGTACAATGCGTTCAAATTTAAATTTTCTGCGTTCAAATTGGCGCATGCTTGGTCGACCTGTCTTGATAATAGTTGTTCATCAGTATCACTTAGGTAAGATGAATAAATCTCCAAAACTACTTACATTTAGAAAAAAAAATAAAACACTAGAATTTATGTATATGATTGAAAATTTAATTTTGAAGAATAATAATAATTATTTTTTTCTTTCAATTTACATAAAATGAATCTACTAAAGCATTCAGTTTTGCATGCTATTATTTATTAATTTTGCATTGAAATAAAACAAATTTAAAAAAAAAAACTATTTTGTATCAGAACTCAGATCTAATTATTGGTCTGTATTGTCTATCTATTAAATATTTATTTGAATTAATGATTGCACATTATATTTTATAATTAAAAGATTTAAAATTTCTTTCTTACACATTCATAAAAATTTTGTTTATTAGTAAGATTATAAATTTCAAATCTAAATATTTTAATCATTTAAGAATATGGTAATAGTAGTACCTCAATAATTTGTCACACTATTTTGTCATCCATACTTCACTTTTTCCTATAAAGATAATTGAATCATTTTTCTGTTGTTTTATCTATTGTATTGGATTAGGACAATTTTTACTTTGCATATTTATTTATAGTTTTCTGTCTTTGGCCTATTTTATTATTTGTACATTTCTTCTGGTATCTATCTCTGCCAACCTGGTCTTCAGACGACAACAACAACAACAACAACAGTTTAAAATCTTTTATTTTCCAAAGAGTATATGCATTTCAAGTTGAAGGTTTAAATTCTCTTCAATTCTCATTAACACTGTCTAAAAATTACAAAAGTTAAAAATTACTTAAAATTCTCTAATTAAATATTTTATAATCTTTTTATGATTTATCCTATTTTGTACAATTCTCAATTCTTTTCTATACTAATTTATATAATATTCAATGTTTTTTTCATCTGTTCAAGTATCCTTACATCATTGTTTGGATTATATCTTTTAACATTATGCACATCAATTGGATTTTTTCAAAATTCCATCTAACAATAATCCAAATATTATTACATTTTTTTAAAAATTAAAATATAATTTCTGATTTTATCACTTTTATCTTCTCTTCTAATTTACATACTGTTTTCTATAATAATGATGCACTCTATTATATTTTAACATTTTTCTTTTTTATCATATTTATCCATATATTATTTATTTCTAATCTTTATTCTTATTCAATAAATTACTGTTACTGTATTAATTATATGTGCATATATTTTCACAGTCATAAATGTAACTGTTTTCTTAATAAAATCATACAAAGAACAAGCACTATTAGCAGGAAATAGTTTTTTATTTAGGCTATAGACCACATTCATTTGAATGTGTTCTATAGTGTTTGTTTGATTATTATTTTACTGATGAGGGTCTATAAGAGAAACTGAAAAAGTTTTAAATAAATAAAAAACTGTGTCCTGCTAATAGTGCTTGTTCTTTCTGTGATGTATATTTTCTTTTAATTTCTATTTATGTTCTATTTTTTCAAAATCCAATATTTCTTCTGCATTTAAATCAATATTACATCCACATATATGACTATGTTCTATTACAAAACTTATATCATTATCTTTTAAGGCTCTAACATATTCGTTTATTCTATTTCCCGATTATCTTGTTGTTTTCCCTATATAAGAGTTCCTGCACAAATTTAAAAATTAATATGCAAATATGTGAGTATCCTTAATGGTTTCTGTATATAATACTATTTCAGTTTTATTCTTTAATTTCAGATTTAGTAAAATATTATATGATTTACATATTTTTTGCATTTTTTAGCTTTTAATATACAGTATAGATATATATAATTTAATCATTTCATAATAATTAAGGCAAAATTAGTATGAAATTAAATAATTTTATAAAGTTGCAAATCTATTGCAAAATGCAGTAAGTACATTATAAATTCTCATATTTTGTCAAGTAAAGTCTGGATTTGATACAAAATTCTTTAATGAAGATGGAAATGAATTTTGTCTTAAAATTAATGATATACAGTATATGCAGTAAAGTTGATAACTGATACCATAAGTAAAGAAAATTAGAAAGAAGATCATTGCTTTAAACAAATTACATTGGATAATTGATCAGTGATGAAATAGTTTCTTCACATAAAGTGAAAACTATCTTCACAAAATGAAAAATTGGTATAGATTTTTGCTCTTCATTAAATTGAAAATTCATAAAGAGATACTGTATATATATTTTAAGTAATATAAAAAAATAATTGAAACCTGACCTGAATATATAAACTAAATGAATGGAATATGATATTAAATTAATCAATATAATTATTTATTAATATAATATAAATGTAGAAATGAAGATATACTTTTTAATCAAAATTTCTGTTAGAATAAATAATGTTTTTATGAATTATCATGTTATCTTATATTTTTGAATAAAAAAAGAAGCAAGAAGGAATCAGAATCTTAGTAAATATGATTTGAAATAAATTTACTAATAACACTATTTTATCAATTCAGAGTCTGTTATTCCAACATCATTCCTAGAAAAGATAGCTATCAACAAACCAAATATTGTAATTGAAAACCTTTGCTAAAACTTTCACTATTATTATGTATAAAGCACAGCACTAATGCAAGTTATTATATTCCACAAAAACTTTAATAACTTAAATAAATAAAAGTACTTTTCGCCCTGTAAGCAGGCCGTCTTCAATTACAGAATAAATTAAAACATAATTTTATAAAATACTAATATAGTGAGAATATTTTATGTTCTAAACGGATGCAATTCGAAATTTGAATATTATATTTTATTGGATATTTTTGATATTTAAAGAAAGTATAATTATATAAAATACCATTACACACCTTTTACTGGTTTATTTAATCAGTAGAAAATATATAATGGTATTTTAAAGTTTATTTAACTGTAAAAAAATGTACAAAAATAGCAATTAATACTCTGCCTACAGAAGATACATAATACAAACAAACAAGCACTAAGGTAGGAACAAAAATAACTGAAACACATAAGTTTTACAGTAGTAGCGCTTTTGATTTTTAGAGGATTTAAATAAAAATTGAAAGTGCTACTACTGTAAAACTTATGTGTTTCAGTTATTTTTGTTCCTGCCTTAGTGCTTGTTTGTTTGTATTATGTAAAAAAATGGTAAGCTAGAATTCATCCCATTAAATGGAGTAGGATCATTTTCCTTTTTCCTACTTTTTCACCATTACTCAACAAAATTACATGAAAAGGAAGATGAAGACAAAGATATTCCTAATGACATCCTCTGTCAGAATTTTTATATATTAATGTATATTTAAATGCACTCATTGAATGAATCAAAAATGTAAGCAGGTGGTCCAATCACCTGCTTACATTTTTGATTCATTCAATGAGTGCATTAAGAAAGCAAAGGGATCCAGGAATTTCATAGGAGAATGAACACATAAGGAAAGAAGATCCTTCCATTGTATCTCTCTTTCTCTCTCTCTCTCTCAGATATGAACACACTATCTGTGATTGAATAGCTCTCTATTCCTTTAGAAAAAACTTGCAAACAAATAATCTCTTTCTGATTTTCATTATTCTATTTGAATTGTAAACTTGTTAGTAGTAATCTTGATAGTAATCTGGAAAATGTTATCTAACATTATATTTCTATTTCTTTTGCTATTAAACTAAATTTTTATTTGTTATATAAGACTTTGAGCCAGTTCTTTATCCCAGATCTCTGTGCCACTTATCTGCATGCTGATATTGAAGATCAATCATTTCTTGCAATATCAGTAATCTGAGTTAATACTCTTGGCATAACTGCTATGCAATCCTTACAGTATATTTTTCTTGTAAGTTTGAATCTCTACATCAGTATATAAGTGTGAGAATATCTGCAATTAGTTTTAAATTTCCATTATAACTCAAGTCATCATAACTTGAACCTTTATTTTTTAATGCTGAAAATGATGAATGCCATACCCGACAATTTATTTTATATTTTAAACATGCCAAAATTTGCTATTAAAATAGAAGAAAGCTAAATAAAATCCTATTTTATGTCTTTCAAGCATTTAAAAATAAGCATTCAATTTGAAAGAAAATACATTTGGAAATTAATAAAAATAAAAAGTAAAAAAGCAAAATAATTCAGAAATGTGCAAAAAGAATGAGATAGGGCTTTGATATCCTAGATATAGTGAGAATTATAAGAGAATCATGGACAGAAGTAACAAATTGGTGAAATCATTTTATATATTGCATTTTTTAATATATTTCATAATTGAATCAATTAGAAGTTTTTTATTGATATTTCACAGATTTGAATAAAAAGTTCTGATTATACAAAAATTCTTGGATTTATAATCTCCAGCATCTTGAAATACTGTTGTAACATGTTAAGTTAACTGTGCAATTTTAATTATATTTGTTGCTAGAGCATTCTGCTATCATAATGGTTAAAATTTTTGAGTGTTTTGAAATTTTCTGAAATTTGAAAATAAAATATCATGTTCTTAAGTACAAATGTTTGTAACTAGAATATTTATAATTTGAAGGTATGCCTGTATTGCATTTTACTAATAATAAACATCATTATTTGTTCATGAAATTAGCTTGAGAATTGCATTAAAGGTGCTGATGGCTGCATATGGACTAAAAATCTAATAAACTATACTTTCCTTTTACAAGTAAGCTAAAAATTTATTTTAAATATGCATTATTTTAACAGAAAAGATATTTTCCGACATTGATTAGTGAAAGAGATTAGACTAAAAAAGTAAATGAAAAAATAACATTCAGCAATATTCATATCATTGTTTTGTAAATGAAATAATATGAATATTATTAACAAATTATTTTTTATAGGCAGTGTTTTGCTTTACCACTAATTTGTTTTGGACATATATGAATTTATTCCATTTTTTTTACACTGTTTTATTACAACTGTCAATGACCATTCCACAATTTAAATTAACATCTCTTTAAAATCCAAAAATTCTTTTTATATTTTAAAATTTTACACATTTAATTCTCTAAAAGTACATAAATAGCACGGCTATCACAGAAAATGCATTTTGGCATAACAGCCCTGAAGAAAAGTAAGCCATATTTGTTAAAAGTTTAAATGTAATATTGAAGGAATTCTTGCATAAATAGAGCTTTTTAGATTAATAATAGGTAAATAAAAGAATTAATAATTTCACAAAAATTAATTAGTGTTAAATTCGTAAAAGTAATTATATATAATTTGTTAAGGCTATTGTAGAAATGAAGTTTAAAAAGTTATTAATTTGGAAGACCTACTGTTTTTTAGAAAATATGTGTAAATATTTGCTTTAATTAAAATTGGTATGTAAAAAGTTTTTTTAAATTTTAATGTTAATTTTATGATGTAAATGTTAATAAGTAAAAAAATATATTTCAGCATGGCTAAATTGGAACTGAAGAGGGCTTTTATGCCGAAATGCATTTTCTGTGATAGCCATGCTATTTATGTACTTTTAGAGAATTAAATGTGTAAAATTTTAAAATATAAAAAGAATTTTTGGATTTTAAAGAGATGTTAATTTAAATTGTGGAATGGTCATTGATAGTTGTAATAAAATAGTGTGAAAAGAATGGAATAAATTCATATATGTCCAAAACAAATTAGCAGTATGAATATTATTGTCTTCTGATTGCTAAACACACAACTTTTCCATATGAATTTGTAATAAAATTTTTTAAAACAATATATTTAAATACTTATAATTTAGTACCATAAATATCTGGTAATATTGAGTACTTTTATTGATTGTGTGTGTGTGTGTGTGTGTCTATATATATATATCTGCATGTAGAAAATAGAAATAATTTTAATTGAAGTTCAGTTTTTATATTTGATTTCTTTTTATTTCTTTGAGATATATTTTTAAAAATTATTTCCATTTTTTAGAAAATGATAAAGTTCCTGGAGCCATGATCTCTACAATTAAGAAATTGAAAAGTGGTTACATTAATGGAACACGGTAATTTTTCTTTTGTTTTAATTATTATGAAGATTACTTATGTGAAAAAATATACAAAATATCATTTTTAATATATTATTTAATTGTATTGAAAATAAACATATCAAATGATTATTTTATTAAATATATGTATCATTTTACTATAACAGGCAATTCATTTTTATGCAAATTCCATTTTGGATAAATGTTTCATATGGAAATTAATCAAAGTAGTCCTAGTTTAAGCACAAGCATCTTTTAAAAATAAAAGATAGTACAAGTTTTACCAACTGAGAAGTGATTTATTAAAATGTATTTTTGTCTTTGTCCATCATTTCCATGGACTCTCTTAAAAAAAGTGATGTATATTTCTTTCCTTTATTTTTTATTCATTAAATTTCCTGTCTGTATTGATGATATTTTGTCCTCATGATGGGTGAAATTTCAAAAGTACTTTAATGAAACATTTGTCAGTGTAAAATAAAAGCAACACAAGCTTTATGTTAAAATTGAAGCTCTTAAGAATATTCATTTCAGACATTTCATTTTTAATCTAAGTAAATAATTATAATTAAAGATTATTTTTTCACTCCAGTTTAGACGATAACAAAAACAATTTTTTATTTAAGAACAATTAATTATATAACTGATTATAAATCAAATTTCATAAATCTATAGATTTTAGGAATGTGTTCTCAATGTTTTTGTAAATCTATAGATCTCAATTTGGGCATAACAAAATATATGCAATTTATTATTTCTTACATACAGAGTGCAGATACAGAGCACTTAAAGAAAAATACTGAAAAAATTGTGGTTCATCAGAAAGATGCTGGAAAATGTACATTTATGGCCGTATTCACCATCTTGAGTTATTGGTAGAGTTGATGAACCTGAAGTAAAAATTAACCCAGGGTTGTTTGGCGAGTTATTCGATATTTGTATTCACCAATATTTTCAACTGTGTAGTTATTGAACTCAAGGGTTCTTTGCCATTTGTGCTACTGATGTCGAAAGTTAATGACGATTTTGTTTCTATCGGATGTTACAATTGGTTGGAGATGGTCACATGATAGTAATTAGGGAAATAGAGCAAGTTATAAATATGCGGAAACATTTCACTAACTTTGAAAAAGAATTATTGTTAGAATTAGTAGAAGAAGATAACGATGTGATAGAAAACAAAAAGATTAATGCAGTGTCGATAAAAGAAAAACAAGAAGTTTGGAAAATTATTAGTAAGCGTTTATTCGAATATAATACTCTGATATAAATACAGTACCCGCATATCTGTATATTAAAGTGGCATGTATTTCTTATATAATTTGTAATTTTTTTTTTTTTCGTTATAGAAAACGAATATAATAGCATTCCAGTCACATCATGTAGAAATAATGAACAGTTATGGGACTGCTATAAATATTTTAAAAAAGCTACAAAAGATCATGCTAATAACATATGAACAATGTCTTTTTATAAGCGATATTGACATATAAAAGCATAATTGTCTAATTCCTTGAAATAGTTTATCCTTCGAATTATAATAGGTCTTTCACGTCATTCAATTTCGTCTAGGTAATCCAAATATTCTAATTCTTTCATCATTTCGTTCTCACTATAGGACTCCAGCACACGGTCTGCATTTTTATCAAATGTGCATGCGAATTTAGCTATAACTCCTCATATAACCCTAACTCTACCAATAACTTGAGATGGTGAATACGGCCGTTAGAATAGTACTCTCTCAATAAATGATTAATTATGACTTAAAGGTAAATTGGAATGAAGTGGGAGTTTTCCAGATTATTAACAAGCCAGAAAAGAGTAAAACAATGAAAGAATCAAAACTATAATATGAAAAAAGAAGAAACAATTATAAATAAGTTGAGCCAAATAGTTATCTATAAGAGCAGAGAATTACACAATAAAAAGTATAGAATAAAAAATTCATGCTTGATACAGAAATGTGATTGTGATAAACTATATTTCATAAATAGCTTATAGAATTTAAGATTTATTACTTAACTTTATTCTATAAATTTCAAAATTTTTATGAGAATTTTTATAGCATATTGTTATTAATCTAATGCTATGTTGAAAATAATAATTTTAGCCAATAATATAGTATTTACATGTTTGCAAAAAATACAATCTGTAAACTTTAACCAATTAAATGAATTTTCATTGTAATTGTAATATTTAAATTTGTATGTGAAAATAATTATTTATATTAGCTGAAGAGAGTCAAAAAACTGAAAACATTCCTAATTTATACAATATAAACATTTTTTAAGATCTGCATTAAATATTTGAAAGACAGAGAAAATTTATAATAAAAAAGTGATTAAATAACATATTATCCTTATAATTATACATATATATATATATGATATACAGTTATATATCTAAAATTCTCCATATATCAAAGTTTTTTGTTAGTCCTATGAAAGTTCCATTGAAATTTGTTTCTATATATCGAAAAAATTTCTATATATCGAAATTTTTAATTTCAGAGGCGAGGGAAAAGAATAAGGTAAGGAGTCTAGATTGGGTCTGGCTAGAAAAAGCCGACAAATAAACAAAATGGATGTGTCGATTTGTACTGTAGAGGGGGTTAGTGTAAAGTTCTAGGGCTTGTTTCGGTTTTGTATGTTACTTGTGTTAATTGGCTTAAAACCAAAACCAAAACTGAACCGAGAGATTTTAGTTAGTCTTTGTTCAGCTCTACTAAAACGTTTACCATGTCAAAGAGAAAGTCGTTGAGTGTCGCGGAAAAAGTGGAATTGCTAAAAGATGTGGACTGTGGAGTGAGAAAAAAAGATATTGCACAGAAATTCGGGATTCCACAAAGTACAGTGTCAACAATACTAAAGAATTGGGAATCTGTTTTAAAAAGTCATGAAGTTGCAGGAGCTAACAGAAAACGATTAAGGACATGGAAGTATGATGACATGGATGAAGCAGTGTTGAAATGGATGAAGATGGTGAGAGATAGAAACATGCCTGTCTCAGGACCACTCATAAAGGAAAAGGCATGGAAACATGCCTGTCTCAGGACCACTCATAAAGGAAAAGGCAATGGAATCAAGGAGTTCCAAGCAAGTTCTGGACGGTTAGACAAATTTAAGAAGCTTCACAGAATCAAAGAAAAAGTTATTTTTGGAGAAAGTGGATGCATATCTGAGACAGATTGTAGCAATGGAAAACTACAATTTTAAAACCAATTTTACAAGAGTATCAGCCTGATAATGTTTTTAAAGAAACTGGACTTTTTTTTTTAAATGTTTACCAAATAAGACTAACTTTTAAAGACAATATTGGACTTTTTTTTTTGTTTTTAACATGGATGAAACTGGACTTTTTTTAAATGTTTACCAAATACACATGGATGAAACTGGACTTTTTTTTAAATGTTTATCAAATAAGACTCTAACTTTTAAAGACGATAAATTTTAAATGTTTACCAAATAAGACTCTAACTTTTAAAGATGATAAGCTAGTAAAAATAACAAGGAACGAATAACTGTTGTCCTTTGTGCCAATATATCTGGAAAAGACTTAAATGTTTACCAATAAGACACTAACTTTTAAAGACGATAAATGCTATGGAGGTAAAAATCAAATAAGAATCTAACTTTTAAAGACAATAAATGCTATGGAGGTAAAAATAGCAAGGAATGAATAATTGTTGTCCTTTGTGCCAAGATGTTTTAAAGGTCATTAGAAGTTGACTATGAATACAATAAGAAATCATGGATGACAATTGAGATTTTTGAGAGAAATGGTTAATTAATTTTGATAAAAAAAATGATAAGACAGAAAAGTTGTTGTTTTTGTAGACAACTGTCTTGCACATCCTTCTTCTATAACAAAAAAATTAACAGTGAACCTGGTTATTTTTTCCTCCAAACACGTCAAAATTACAACCAAATGGATCAAGGCATAATAAAAAATCTTAAAATTCATTATCGAAAACAGATTCTCAAGAAACTAATTTTTGTATTTGAAAACAATCAACCCATTGACAATGTAATTAATCTCAGTGTGTGTATATCAGACGTAGCAAAAGTGTGACAAAATGACGTAGCGGAAATAACAATATAGAATTGTTTCATAAAAGCTGGCTTCTCTGAAAAGTCTGTTGTGGAAGAAGTTAATGTACTGTCACACATTGAGGAATGTTGGAACCAGTTACAGTCAACAGGCACAATAAATGACAAAATCTCACTTAATGAATATTTAAACGTGGATGAAGACGTTATCGTAGCAGAATATCCTACAGATGATGACATTTTAAGTTCAATAAAAAATAGTGAAAATCAAGATAAAGACAATGAAGTAGATGAAATAGAAGTTCCTAAACCTTCCAAAAAAGAATTAATGGCTGCATTTGAAACTATTCGCCAAGTGTTTTGATTTGCAGAAAATGTGCCCGACAATACTTTTGAGTCACTCAATAAATGCGAACATTTTTATGAGGAATCTGCATTGAAATTACCAATACATATGAATAAGTATAAGTTGACATATATGATGGCTAAGTTGATGGTGATATTCATTTTCTCAATGCCAAATCAATAATTAAGAATGAGATACGCCAGGATCGAAAGGGTTAATTTAGATGATGAACAACGATGTAAAATATGAAAATAAATATTTCTTAAGTGATGAACAACGATGTAAAATATGAAAATAAATATTTCTTAAACAATTTTAGTATTGTGGTTATTCATCGTGAGGTTAGCTAATGGCCGGAATCTAAATTCCTGGTAAATTATTAATTTAGATGATGAACACTGATGTAAAATATGAAAATAAATATTTCTTAAACAGTTAGTATTGTGGCGTTATTCAATGAGGTTGGCTAATGGCCAAAATCTCACAAAGCAAGAACCAATTACCATTAGGTTGGCTAATGACTGGAATCTCACAAAGCAAGAACCAATTATCATATTTTAAGTATAGTTAATACTTCGAATAGTGCGAGAAATTAAAGTGGAACCCATTATTTGCACTAATCGAGGCCTACCTGTATATAGAAGTGTTTTATATAGTAATATATAACACACTATAAAAATTAGACATATTGTGAAATGGGATAAATCCAATCTGATTAGATAATTAGGATTATTTTGATCAAAATTAATTTAGCTGCAGTGAAAAGTATTATTTTTCATTTCAACTAAATTACATATGAATAAGTATAATGAAATACCCTTTAGTTTGGAACTTAGAAAGCATTTACCTTCCATTTTGATGGCTAAGTTGATGGTGATATTCATTTTCTCAATGCCAAATCAATAATTAAGAATGGCACCATCTATGAATTTATAACTGAATTAGAATTTTAAATTATCTGAAAAAAAAATTGCCTTGCCCCAGATTCAAACCAGGAGCCTTTAGGTTAATATCCTGTTATTTTAATTGTTAGATCACTGAGGCCATTTGATCCTTAATGATTCTTTAGACATCGTTACTCCTAATATTAGATTTTAACTATAGATATTAGGATTCAGTTAATAAAATATTTGTTTAATTATTTACCCTGTATTAGATTCAATTGGATTAATACTTTTAAAGATGTTGTTTGTAGTTACTCCTAATATTAGATTTTAACTATAGATATTGGATTCAGTTAATAAAATATTTATTTAATTATTTACCCTGTATTAGATTCAATTGGATTAATACTTTTAAAGATGTTGTTTGTAATTATGACTATGCTGATCATATATTGCCTAGTTAATACCATTATGGTCTATAGTTTGATGATAAGCCTGGTCAGGAATATTTTTATCAGATGAGTCTGATATCTATAGTTAAATTCTAATATTAATAATATCTGAAAAATCAACCTGTCAAGTGGCTTCAGTGGTTTAATGGTTAGGATGTTAGCCTAAAGGTCCCTAGTTTTATCCTGGGATAAGGAAAGTTCTCAGATAATTTAAAATTGTAATTCAGTTATTAATTCATAAATGGTGCCACTCTTAATTTAATTAATAAATTTTTTTGTTAATTCTGAGATGGTGCTAATATGAATCAAAATTATTAAAATTCAGTTATCATCAAGAGTTTATTTGGCATTTTTTAATGCTATTTTCCAATTACTAAGTGATAAGTCTATTCTGTCTGACCATAAGCTATTTGCATGTATAATAATATCAGACAGTATAGAGCAAGGATGGGCAAAAGCCGGTCTGTGGGCAGGATCTAGTCTGCGAAGGCATCTTGTATGGTTTGCCATATAAACTAAAATACATTACAATTTCAAGTCCCACATTCATAAAATTCTAGTCAAAAAGAAAAAATAAAATAATGGATATTCTCTACAGTGTATGTGTATACTAGCAAAATTACTCCAAATTTTGATGATATAATTAACCATGAATATAGTAAATTTTACCATTCACATTAAGTTGTAAACTTGTTTTTACAAAATTAATTACATAGGTATCTAATATTTTGTAACATTGTTGTAAATTTGTTTTTTACAAAATTAATTACATAGGTACCTAATATTTTGTAAGTTTTATGTTTAGGTTATTAGCAATCAATAGCTAATATTTTGTAACATTCTGATGTTATAGGTTGTTAACAATCAATCAGTCCTAATATTTTGTGTTGTAAATTTGTTTTTTACAAAATTAATTACATAGGTACCTAATATTTTGTAAGTTTTATGTTTAGGTTATTAGCAATCAATAGCTAATATTTTGTAACATTCTGATGTTATAGGTTGTTAACAATCAATCAGTTTAATAAATTACTTAATGTTTTTAAAGAAAATTATCTGAATTTATTATTTCGTAGGACGAATTATTTTCTAATGTTTCTAATGAAAAAAATAGTTTTACGGAATGCTTTCGAACTCTTTGCATACAAACAAAAACTAAGAAAATAACACAGTTTTGAACTCTTTGCAGACAAAAAAAAACTAAGAAAGCAATATAAAAAAGTATATTTTTTTAAATAATATTGATACGCAAATTTATTTTTTGTGTAAGTATCACAAAAGTAGCAACATACATCAGCGAGATTGACAAGAACATGTGCAGATAAATCGGCACAATCATTATTCTTGTCCCGTGTAATGGTGAGAGGAATATGTTTGTGCAAGAATCAATCTTGCTTGAACATGAGTAATCATTTTTAATCAAAGTAATTTTTATTAATTATTAATGATTACCTAATGTTCTCATTAATAATTTCATTATGTTAAATAATAATTACATAATTATGGCACTGTAAGATTAAATTTGCTCTTAGGTACATTTCAATATTTACAGCCCACTTTATCTTGAAGATTGTTTATCTGGCTCTCAGCAGAAAATAATTACCCATCCCTGCTACAGAGGATTCAGACTGATATATTGAGCCTGACCTCCCATATAAAGAGAGAAGTTCCCAGAAAAAAGTTGATTTGTTTTCATATAGCTAATCTGGCCAACCATTGATGATGATGATGATATATTACAAATTATTAATTGTTTGCACTGTGGAATGTTATTTTTAAAAAGTGATTTTTAATTTAAACTAATATTTAGCAAAATAAAATATTTATTATGGGATTTATTATAGTATGGTTTATAAGTTATCTGAGGATTTAATTAGTGAAAGCTGGTTCACTATAATGCAGTAATGTTTATTACTGCCCATCTAATATAAGAAAATATCTTAAAAATCCTAAATACTATCCTTATTTGTACATTACAGTGAGTAATCGGTTAACGAACATAATCCATTCCAAGAAAATGTTCGTTATCCGAATTGTTTGTTAACCGATCATTGATTTAACATAGGATTCTATGGGAATTTGATTAATTTGTTCCGGAGACCCAAAAAAACATAAATAAAACATTATATAATTTCTTACTATGTTTGTTTATATGTAATAACAATAATATATACATACATAATCTTGCATTTTCATTTTATGTAATAACAATAATATATACATACATAGTCTTGCATTTTCATCTATATAGGTTTATTTTCCGATAAAGAACCTGCCCAATATCGATTGCTTTTCTCTCTTTTTCCGATAAAGAATCTGCCCAATATCGATTGCTTTTCTCTCCTTCCTAATCACTTCCGTGTCGTGGTAGAGATCTCCAAGCCTTTTGACTTAAACTTGGTATGGGTGCCATTCTAACAACAAAATATTGTAAAATCTCTCTCTTACCTTTTTTAATAAATCTTTGATTTGATTTATGTTGTCTCCAAGTTCATTTTAATCGGGAAAAACTACTGTTCTTCCATCCTTACGCATAAGTCTACGAATGTGCAAGGCCTAAGCCTGTCATTCCGTTAGGTTAGTTAAGCCGAAATATCCTCATGGAATATTTTTATCTGGCGGCGGCCACTTATAGAACTGCCATCACACAGGCTGATCAACATTCATGATGGAATGAACCAGAAGATTGAAGGATGGTTTCAATGGTCCGGGCCCACATCCCTCTTAAAAAATTGAAGGAGTGGGACCCCCTGATCCTCCAGAATGGTAAGCCACAGCTTTACCATGCAGCCATCCGGCTGACTTGTCTTTCCGTCAGTCCGTGGGTCCCACAGTTAGTTCTATGAGGTGTTCGTTATCCGAACATGTGTTTTTATTCGGTCAGTCCACAGGTTCCACAGTTTGTTCTGTGAAGTGTTCGTTATCCGTGGTCGTCCGCGGGTCCCACAGTTTGTTTCTGTGAAGTGTTCGTTATCCGAAAGGCTGCGGATCCCACAGTTTGTTCTGTGAAGTGTTCGTTATCCGAACATGTGTGGGTCCCACAGTTTGTTCTGTGAAGTGTTCGTTATCTGAACATGTGAGATCACAAGTCCCACAGTTTGTTCTGTGAGGTGTTCGTTATCCGAACATAAAAATCTTTCATGTTATCCGAACTGTTCATTAACCGATCACCCACTGTACTGTACTGTATACAGCTATCTGACAAACAATACTTTCAATCATACTGCATCTCCTTGTTTTTGTATTTAATTATTTATAGACCATAACTTTTTTATATATAAATAAAGTTACTAAAAGTTAAACTAAAAAAAGTTTTACTAAAGATACTATAAAAATTCTATATTATTTTAATATATATATATTTGGCAACTTTCCTCCAATGCTAATACTAACTGTTCAGCCTCACTTCTGTAAAAATCTCTGTACTTTTGTTTCTGCACAAAGTATTTTTCTTTATATATTTGTTGAAAAAGTGTATTGTTGCCCCCATTATGAATGAAAAGAGAAAGTATAATAATGTAAAGAGCTCAAGAAACATAAATAGTTCACATTAGAACAGAAACTTAAAATTGTAAAACCTCATGAAATTTAATTGTAAAGTAATAAAAATTTAAATAATTTCTTTGTCTTGTTTCATTCTCTTATAGCCTTTTTTTTAAAAAAAGCAATCAATATTCCATTATTAAATGAACTAGTTCTAATTATTTTTTAAGTGAAAAAATTTCCTTTAAACAATGAATCATCATTTTACCATTGAATATATTTCTTAATCAGTTCAGTTTCAATTAGTATGGTAATTTTTTGGAATGTGTTAACTGTACTATGCAAGGTATTCTTATATATTCAGTTTTATTTCTCTTAAACAATGAATCATTATTTTACCATTGAATATATTTCTCAATTAGTATGGTAATTTTTTGGAATGTGTTAACTGTACTATGCAAGGTATTCTTATATATTCAGTTTTATTTCTACAATAATCATTATTTAAATATAATCAAAAATGTTAATTTATGAACATACAAAGGAAAAAAGAGAATCATACATATCTTTTTTAATAACAGAATCAGTAAGATGATTATCATTGTTAGAAATATGACAAATTGCATGGCTGAGAGGCATGATAGGGACATGACACAGTTGAGCTGATAATCTTGCAATCATACAAAAAATTAATTAATCTTATATAAGCTGATTCCTCTCTCTAAAAAGCCTTTCTAAATACCAAATTTCTTGACTTATACATGAGTATATCCTGTAAAAATTACAGGATATACTTGTTGAATAAAATTTTATATAATTTTATTATATATTTATACTGACAATATACTGTTTTCATATTTTATTAAAAGTAAAAATTGTTCTGATTTAATAGGAAGTGTATGAAAAACTTGTCAGTGAAATGCAAGCCTATTATAAAGAAAATAGAAAACCTATTCAAAAAATAGTAGAAGGACAGTTGTATGCTGCATTTTGGGATAATTGTTGGAATAGAGTTCGTGCAATAAATGTAATGGAAGAATTGGTAAGTAGATTAATTATAAAACATTTTATTTGTAAACTTGAGAAATGAATTGATTATTTAAAAGCTACTTAATATATTGTGTACAAAATTAGAAGTTCATTGAAATTAATTATTAAATGACCAAAAGATGTATTAATAAAAGTCCTTTTTTAAAGATATAGTTTACCAGTCCCCACAAAAAATTTTGGGAATGACTGAAAATTCTTTGAGATACAGTGGTGCCTTGCAATTCGATGTCCTGCAATTCGTCAGTCTCGCAATTCGACATTTCAGTTTCGCAGATTGGCACCATGCGCGTGCATGGAATTGTGTGATGTCATTTGCTATTTGGCAGTTCTTTTTGGGCTACTTTGGTGTTTGCCTGTGTTGTTTGTGTTAATTTTCAGTACATTTTTCAGAAAGTAAAAAGTTTGTAATTATTATTTTTTGAGTGAAAACTTTTCAGAAAGTAAAAAATTTGTAATTATTATTATATTTTTTAAATGAAATGTAAGGATGAGTTCAAAGAGAACTGACCAGAAAAATAATTCTGAAAAGAACACTCGATTGAACAAAGAGACGAAGAAAAAATTGTAGATAAAGTGCAGAAAGGTAGTGCTGATTCCTCTCTCTAAAAAGCTTTTCTAAATACCAAATTTCTTGATTTATACATGAGTATATCCTGTAATTTTGCCTTGTTGAATAAAATTTTATATAATTTTATTATATATTTATACTGACAATATACTGTTTTATGGATTAGTGTTGTATTGCGAGGCACCACTGTATTAAAGTTTGAAAATATATTATTGAAAAATGCAAATTATTTCATTGGTCCGATATTTTAAAATCCTTGGGACAGAGGTAGTACTATGTGAACTATTAGGCATATTAGATTATCAGAAAATAATATAAATTTTAATTATTTAACTAATAAAATTTTATATTTTAATATTGTTTTAATATTCAAATCATTGATAGTTAAAACTATTATATCACATAACTAGATTTTTTTTATTATTAAATTTTATTTTGATTTAATAAAGATATTGAGTAAAAGTGGACTGATCCATTTCAGCTCAGTTTTATGCAAACATATTATTTTAAATTACTTGCATTATTCACATCTCAAAGGCAATTAAAATTTCTAGAAAGTGAATTCCAGAAAAAAGTAATTGAATATGTAGCTACCCTCTATGCATTTGAGAATGCTATTATAAAGAACAACCAGATATTGGATATAAAAAATTATATATGATATTATTTTTTTTTTCTTTTTAATTTTATATTAATACATTAGTTTTTCTTATATCAAAGATAAAAAAAAAATAAATAT
>AYEL01080620.1:0-26395 GCA_000484575.1 Olivierus martensii
TGATATTGCTGAAACTGATGAAAACTAAAATTTAAAATATTAAGTCTTAAACTTTATTCCATTCTGCTATTTATTTATTTATTTTTTAACATTTACCTTCATAAAGGCGTGTTGTAACGAAGCTAGTTTGTAGACCGCTAGAACTTGTCACGAGTTGACCTACAGGGAAAGTTATTATTTATACGTGACTAGTAGAAGCCGCACGCACCTATTTACTGGCAAGTTGTATTTTCTAATGTGTGTCGCATACAAAGTTCACACGTTTTGTACGGGAAATTCAAATGTCAGATTTTGAAGAAGCTATTGACTTTGTTTAATATTCTCTTATATGAACTTTTTTTAGTGATCATTTATTCAGTACTTAAACTATATTTTCAGAATTTTAAATCAAAATTCCAATAAAAATATACAGTTTAAAAATATATAGTCAGTCCTTCACTTTTGTAAGTGGATCATTCTGCAAAACCTTAAGTAAATCAAATCATACAGGGTGGTTATAAAATAACTAACCTTATTCACAGCTCGTTGGAATAGGTTCTAATAAACATATAGCATTAAAAATCTGGTATATACAGTATACTAATTAATCATGAAGTTGCAATTTCGAATGAAAAATAAAATAATTCAAGTTTTCATCATTAGGCAAAAATATGATGCTTTGTGGATGAAAAATACATTCAGAAATGCACGGTATGTAATCAACTTAGATGAAGCTCATATTAAAGTTCTATAATTGCTTTATTCA
The DNA here is from genome assembly GCA_000484575.1 of Olivierus martensii. Lineage (NCBI taxonomy): Eukaryota > Metazoa > Arthropoda > Arachnida > Scorpiones > Buthidae > Olivierus > Olivierus martensii. Next base: position 746 of record AYEL01080620.1, read on the forward strand.
AAAAGCAATTATAGAACTTCAATATGAGTTTCATCTAAGTTGATTACATACTGGATATATAACACTTGTGGTAATCTGAATGTCTAAAGTTCCATAGACATTCGTATGTCTGTGGAACTTTACACATTCAGACTACTGCCTCTGTTTACAAAGGGGCAGTAGAAGCCGGAAGTGGGTCACTTGGCCGGCAAGTGGACAGTAAAGTAGCCAGGATTTCAACTTTACTTGCCACTATCCCGGCAAGGGACATGTTCGCTATTGGGGTTGTTTACATTGTGTAAGTTAGCTTTCCGCTAGCGCCAGCGACTCGTAAACTAGCTTCGTTACAACACGCCTTTACGTCAAGGTCGCATACGGCGAGCTTGTCGCCGTTTCCGACGTTCACGTAAACATTTGCGCCTATCCAAAACCCAAATGGGAGGATGCTCCGCGTCCACTGGCTTGCGAAAGAATCGCACATCCACTTAGAGGAGAAGGTCATATGCCGACAAGTCGGAGTCGTATCAACAGTCACGGACCCATCGATATCGTGTGATAGGCTGATAATCCGATTGAACAGTCAGTCGAATATCATCAACTCCCGATACCTCACCTTTATCAGATGGGGCTTCTAAGTTTGTTTCTTTCTGGGTACTAGGCCGAATAGGAAACAATCTCAGAAATGACTGAGAACACGGCTTCCTGTTGCCAAGCACCGTCTTCTCGCGACAAAGCCGAGGTCCTGTCAATCAGGCGCCGCAACCAACCAAAAATCGTATTGGAAAGAAAGCAATGTCAGTTATTTCAACCCATGGTTTATTAAATGGAATTAATTGTAAATTTTCAATTCTATTATTAGTATATATTAATCAGGAATGAGTTCGAAAACGTGAAAGCCGAAAACTGTAATATATGCCCAATCATCATAAAAAAATCAACGATCAAAACTAAACGGTGTTTAATCCCATCAAATTTACATATTTTCATGTCATTCCAAATGATAAATTACTCTTTTGGAAATCTATATTTATTTAATCTATTTCGGAAATAACTCGCTTTCTTAGAATAAAACATGATTTTCTGTGAGGAAATATTTTGTTGCCTTTGTCTGGATGGAGGTGTAATTTAGATGTAAATCCGATAACTTACGAGTTAATTTTAAATTATTGGATTTGTAAACCGGGCATATCCAAATAATGATTAGTGAGAGGATGTCAAGGAGGATGTTAATGACAAATTTGTCGATTGAACATTCAATTAAATAAAAGTTGCCGATAAATATTGATTTTCGAATTGAATATACAAAAAATTATTATAACGAAAATTTTTTCTTTTATATAAAAAATATAATAATTTATGAACGTTCTTTTTCATTGAGTAGTTAAGAAATCTACTCAAAAACTAATTTCAAAAACTTCTCATACAATTCAAGAAGAATTAATAAATTAATACTTTAAAAATATTTATTTTTATATTGAAGAAAAAATTTAGAAATATAAGATAATACTGTTTAAAATATTAAGAAGATAACATATAAATGACTATAATAGTTATAAATTGAGTTTTCTAGACATTTTGAATCCCATATTTTAACCTTGATTTTACCGACTACCGGAATTTTACATGCTTTAGACCTCGTTTGTTATTGCCTGAAGAATTTTAATGACCAATTATCAGATTTTAAAGAGTTTAGAGATATTGATAATTAATAATTATCAATCATGTTATGTGTAAGGTATATAGTTTTGTTTTTCAAAATAAAAATAATTCGGTTATTAATCTTATTGATCGCATTAATTTTTTCTTATATATTGTAGAGATATATATTATGCAATTCCTTCTCGGATTTAAATTTTGTCGAATAGTTGCAATTTTCTGATTTACTTTCTAACTAGATGGTGTGATACCCCAACATCCCGGTGGCCGGATGGCCGAGTGGTAACGCTGTCGGCGTGCCACGCAGGAGGACCCAGGTCTGGTCATTCATGAAAAGTTTTTCGGGATACTGCGCTCAGGCCGGCGATCCCCGTCCTTCACCATCCGGCCCCCCTCCACGGGTGTGGGACCATGGTTCGAACAGGCCCCGCCCCTTAGTAATCCCCCTGATTGGAAGGGGCATAAAATATGCAAAAAAAACCCCAACATCCCTTTAGGTATAACGCTGTTTGTAAACACCTTACATACAGAAAGACCCCGTTTAACGCGGGGGATACGGTTCCAAGGAAACAAAGCACTAAATGAAACAGCGTTGAACGAGGTCATTTTAACACATAAATAATGAGAATAAATGAAATAGGACAATGAATAAAAAATATATACATAGTATTTTTTATTTTATTTTATAACATGTATTATTACTATTGTATTACATTAATTATAGACATTTTTTATTGCTAATATCGACTTGTAATATCGAAATCATTCACGAAAAAAATTCTTAAAATTAGAAAATAAAAAGTTTTAAGAACAAAAAGTAGTAATCAGATTGCAGTAAACTATAAACAACGCAAAATATTGATGAAAGAAAAACCTAACTTCAAGGAACTCCTCGCCCCAATCCTATTCACATGCTATCTCAACGACTTATGGGACATCATCCCACACGGAGTAAACTGTGTAACTTATGCCGACGACATCTTCTTGATCGCCGCCGGGCCAAATCACCAATCCTTGATCACCCGTCTTCAACAAACTCTGTCGTCACTCGAACACTGGGCCGCCCAATGGAGCCTTTGCTTCTCCCCGGCCAAATGTGCAGTAATGGACCTATCTCGAAAACATCAACGCCAATCGGCAAACCTTATCCTAAACAACGTGCACATCCCCCAGGTAGGACGCATGAAAATCCTGGGTGTCATATTCACCTCATCATTCACCTGGGCGGAACACGTGGAATACCTGCGCACAAAAGCAGGCAAGGCAGTCCAGTACTTAAAAGTCTTCGCATCACCTCGGAGGGGCGCGCGCACCTCCCACCTTCTCCAAATAGTACATTCAACGATCAGAGCGATGCTCTCATATGGATCTCCACTGTTAGCGGCGGCCCCGCAGTCATCCTTCAACCGTCTGAATCCCGTATATTTAACAGCACTAAAGTTAGCACTCGGCCTTCCACGCACAACACCATCCCCGACTGTTCTAGCGGAGGCAAGCGTATTTCCTCTCAACAAAAGTTTCCGGATACATGCCATTCGCCTTTTCCTCAGACACATAACATGGGACAGATGGTCTCCCTTATATGACAAGTTTCGCCACCAACAATATCTCCACTTTTATCGCTGGCCAACACACCAGGCACCATTCGAGTATTACGCGGCTAATTGGACGAGGGAAGAAGGAATTCGACTCCTCGACCTCACTTTGACAGTCCCTCCGCCACCAATTTGGACGACATTAAACTGCCGATTCTGGAACGGTGGACTACCCTTCCAACAACCGGAGCTCTCGCCGAATGTACTCAAGACCCTATTTCTAGCCGAATGCCATCATCGTTGGCCCTCATCACTGCTAGTGGGGGTAGACGCCTCAAAAGTACTGGGACGAACGTCTATAGGTATTGTAATTCCTTCCTGGACATATTCAGCGACTTTTTCTACTCATCCTGACTGCTCAGTCTTCACAGCAGAAGCGGCAGGACTCCGAGTGGCCCTACAACTGACAAAAGCAACAAAATCGGCGGTGACTATATTCTCCGACAGTTTATCAACATTACGAGCGGTACAGAAGGTAACTTCCACTTCCTCGTCAGCAATTTTACAAATAGCATCACTGATCTCAGAGACAACTCACCCTTTGACCTTAGTGTGGACGCCGGGTCACGTGGGAATTCCAATCAATGAGGCCGCCGACAGGCAATCTCGACACCAGACTGTTAACGGCTCTGTATGGCGCTCTTTAGACATGCGCGACGCACTAGCCTCGATCCTAGCGAAAGACCGAAACCATCTTCTACTCTCCTGGCAAGATATTGCAGTTGCTACCCACCTTACACACATCCGCCGTTTTCAACGCTGGCCAACGGACAACTGCTCATCCCGAGAGCGAGAGGTACTATTGACACGTCTACGGACAAACACAGCTGCCTTGAATTCATTCCTATACTCACGTAAACTGGCCCAGTCACCAGCGTGCCCACATTGCGGCCAACTAGAAACCGCACACCACTTCTGGATATAGTGCCCAGAATACCTCCATGCACGGTCAAAACTAAGTGCGGATTTATACCTTCCAATTCCCTCACAACAAAACCTAGACCAGTTATATTGGCCAGCTACCAACGCAGATATAACATCCTACATATCCCGACTGGAAACGTACATTCGGACCACCAATCGTTTCACTTAACCTGCTGTACTAGATAATCGTCATCGGAGGAAAAAGCTCGAGCTATAGCCTCCATATTATTAAGTGAAGAAGAAGAAGATCTTCAAGGAACTATAATTTAAAGTGGCAACATTCAGGTTAAAACTAAAATAGGGTAATTGTTATTTTTATTTTTGTAAATAATATTGATGACCGATCATAAATATGAACTCTGACCACAGAAGACTTTCGTATGTACTGCACTGCATTGATATCAACTGCACTGTGAGACGGCATAGGAGTATCAATGCAACAAATTAATCCGATTTCTGATTTATGTAAGAATAACGGTTTGAAAAACTACGCCAAAGTGAATCAATAAAAATAAAGAATTCATAAAAAACCCATGTTATATCGAAACAGCATTAAACGGAGCAGTGTTAAGCGGGGTCTTACTGTACTCACGTATTAATTTTTTATTACCGTATTACATCGAATATAAGCCGCACTTTTAATTCGAATTTTTAAGTCGTAAAGTATGGATGCGGCTTAAATTCAAAGCGAATACCTATTATAAAATCATTTTTTTTCCGATTTTTCAATTTTAAAATCCTACTGCAATTTAAATTCGAGGTAATACTGTATTATTGTAAAAATATTTCAAGATAAATATTTTAATAAGAAATTCAATAAATGGTAATTAAAAAAATATACCGAAGAGAAAAAATATTTTCATCTCTAAAAATGTAATTTTCAAAAAGACATTTAAACATGCCGTATTTTGGAAAAATTGTTTAATACAATGTATAATTTCCATTTCGTCTATATCCATCTCTTAATCTATTCAGGAAATATTTTGAATACTTAAAAACTTTTATGTTTTCTGTTATTTATTTAATATCATCGAGTAAAGTATTTTAGATGAAGATACAGTATTAAATATCTTAATATACATTATTCTATATGAAAATATTTTACACTTCTATTTAATAAAATTCTAGAGGGCACTGTATTAAAAAACATCAAGGTCGGCCATGTTATGTTTGAAACATTATATCTGCTGTTTTCTATATTTGATTTAGAGAAACTATAACAGTATCAGAATAATATATTTTTATATGTATATTTATTTTGATGGGATTACAATATCTAGGTATGGTAAATTATAAATTATATATTAGGCAAAAGTTTATTAAACAAGTTAGAAATAATAATTTTGTGTCGTAATATATATAGTGTTGTAAGGCAAATTTTAATTTTATAATTATTCATCAAAAATTTACGGCCGGAAATTTGAATATTATGTTCAATCGCGTCATATATAGAATAATAATAGTTAAAAAAATCAGATATTCCAGAAATAATTAATTCTTATACTCAATAGCTTTGATTTTTTGTTGACATTTCCGTTTTATATGCAGTGTAAAACGGACATTAGATAATTTCCTTTTCTTTTTTCTGAAAGGTACAGTATATGAATTAATGATTTTTTATCTCACCTAAGATTATTTTAATTAAAAATTTTTTTATATATGCTAAATACGTTTAAAATATTATTAAAAATATATTTTATAACATGGAAAATTATGCTATTATTATTTTATTACATCAAATGATTTTTTATTTTATAAAATATATAATATTTGCTGTAATTTTTTGAATTATTAAAACACGTAAGACAATTTCTCTGAAATTAATAATAAATTAGTGAATATACTCTGAAATATATATCATATTTGCATTTATTAATGTAGAATGAAAATAATAAAATAACCAGAGAAAGAATATTCAGAAAATTTGAATTCATTTTACAAGAAGTTATCTTCAGATGAATTTATGTTTATCAACTGTTAAAGACTAGTTCATACTTAGCTGAAAACAAATAAACAGAAATAAATTAATGACAGAGTAGTTTAATAAAATGTTTTACTGTGCATATCCTATCAGTTTCAGTTGTGTTGTGCTCTTTCACATTCTTAAGAAAAGAGTGTATATTTTGGAAGACATTTATGCAGGAACATGATCTAGATCAGCCATTCTCTATCTGCGGGCTGCATGTGGCTCGCCAAGCTTTTACGTGCGGCCCAGAACACACAGTCATAAATTTAATGAAAGCACGGAATTCTTCTCCCACATGCAAAAAAATAATAAAAATTCTATTAAAAATTTTTTTAAATCTGGAAAAATTTGAATTTTCCTAATTTGCTAGGTCCTTCCTGATGCACTCATAAAATTTTACAAGTTATGGGATTTGGAAAACACTGACCTATAGCATTCATGAATTCAGAAGTTGAGTTTTTTGTAGGCGATTTTTTAGAAGTCAGACTCTTCATGTGACACCAACTGGTTGCCGACTGCTGATATAGCATGTTGCAGCCCACTTAATGTAACAAAATGTAGTATGTGGCCTGGGAAGAAAAAGGCTGAGAACCACTGAACTAGATTCTAGGGTTTAAAATTGCTATATTACATATAATCTCTAATTACTATCTATTGCCATTTCACTTGTAGTTTCAGTTATATGAATGATTGATTCATAGCACAATTTTAAAGTGAAAAACTTAATTTATTGAATAATTAAAGTACTTTCAGCTTTAATAAGACATCTTCAGTAATTTTAAGAAGGTTGTTATATATGGAACGTCTGTTTAAATTATTGGAATGCACGAGTTTTTTTGTTATAAAATAATTAATAATTAAAATACAGGTAGGAATAATTGGTTCCACGAATTTCTCGCACTAATTGAATTCGCATTATTCGAAGTATTAACTCTATGGAAAATATGGTAATTGGTTCTTGCTTTGTGAGATTCCGACCATTAGCTAACTTCACGATGAATAACCACGATAAACTTAACACTAACTGTTTAAGAAATATTTATTTTCATATTTTACATCATTGTTCATCATCTAAATTAATAACTTACCAGGAATTGCGTCTCATATCATCATCAAACCAACCGCCAAATCAAAACAGCGAATCAAAACTAAAAGTGGAAGTTGAGCGCCGCCTGGCCGCCAATTCTGGGTCGAGAATTGAGTGAATAGTCCGATTTGCAATTAAGCATTGCAACTTTATTGAATCAGTAAATTAGTTCCAGATAGAATTAATAAGCGAAGTTAATGAACCAATGAGAAATTTTTAACAAGTTTTCTATTTGTTTATTAGCAGAATACGACACCAAAAGATAACAAAAACAAATTTTTTTCACAAGTTTTATTTTAAATAAAGAAATCAGATAATAAACAAAAGAAAATAAATAATATCGGTAGTACAGCAATATAATAGGCAAATAAATTTGTAAAGATATCCTTATTTAAAAAAATTTAACAAAGAATGCTTTTATGTCGCTCAATCACATCCATTTTTTGCTGTAGCGTAATCACTTCTCTTTTTTTCGTTTCCTGTTTTATCATCAAAAGTGTTTTTCCTTTTATCCATTTCGATACTTTTTTAAAAGAGAAAATTCTATACTATACTGTATGTATACGATAGCAAAGCTAAATAATAGTACAGTAATGTTAAACAGTTAACGGAAAAAGCCCATCTTTCTGATGTTTCACCCCTTCAAAATCGTGTGACCGTTCTTGGACTGCTCCTCGTTCGGTTTTACTAACCGAAAATTAATGGTAATTTGTTAATTGACATCATAAAAGGAGCTTTGTTAGTAAGACTGGTCTGTTTTTACAACTCGCACTAATCGAATATTTTCTCGCACTAACCGAATAACGGTATCAATTTTATAAGTCGCACTAATCGAATTCGCACTATTCAAAGTCGCACTAATCGAGGCTTACCTGTAATAATAATATATTAATTTATAATAAGTAATTATAAGTATAATATTAATTAATAAGAGTAATAATAATATAAAAATTAAAGATTAAATAATAAAAAAATGTTATATATAACTCCATGGCGGTGGTATATTATATGGAGGATTATCATTAAGTATGAAAAATTTTTTATTTTTGTAGCGGTTAATAACCACGGCCTCTGTTATTCTGATTTCTGCTATGTTAATTACTGGTTTTATGATTACGGCACGATCCAAAAGATGTTTGTGTCATGTTTGTAGACCCTCTTTGCTGATGCAGTTGTTAATCTGGCCACCTGTATATCACTTTGATGCTCCTTAAGTCTAATTTCTAAAGTTCTTATCGTACTACCTATATATATTTCCTGTTGTTGGAAGGTGTTGTTGTAAAATGGTATAGTGTATACCTCGGATCGTTTATGTGGTTGGGTTGGGGGTTTGATGTTCTTTACCATGTGGTACGTGGTATTTAGTCTACTATATGGTAGTGTGAGATTTTTTCTTTCAAGTGCTTTTTTAAGTGGTTTCATTGGGATTGAATATGAGACAGATGTTAGATATGTGTGGGGTTGTTCATGTGTATGGGTTAGTAGTGTATCACTTGGTTGTGTAGTAATTCCCTGTATGGAGTCCCATAATGTTCGTATAAAACGGGGCGTGTATTCATGTATTATAGCATGTTGTACTATGGTGGCATATTCTTTATTGATAGATTGAGGGTGATTGCAGTGTGTTTGTATATGTTTTAATAAAAAACGGAATGCCATTGTTTTATAGGTATATGGATCAGGCGACCATTTAGGTATAAAGATGGGAGCATATGTATCTTTTCTATAGACTGATGTGTAAAAAGTTCTGTTTTTTATTACAATGTTTACATCAAGAAAATGTATGTTGTGCTCAGATTGTTGTTCTATTTTAAGATCTAAACCTAGGGATTGGTCAACAAAGGCAGACAACATGTTTGGTGTGAATGTAGTTTTATCAGATATTATGAATACGTCATCCACGTACCTTAGCATTAAGTGTATATGTGTGTTCAATGAAGGTAGGACAATTTGTTCCTTGTGCCTTATGACTAATTCCGCCATGATACCGGCCATTGCACCACCTATTGGGACTCCAACCTTTTGTTTGGACCTTTTATTTTGACTCCAACACCTATTATACATATAGACTGAGTTGTATGCTATTAAATCTCTTAAAAGACAAGGTGTAATTGCCATCCCTTGTGTGTTCTCGAGTAAAAATCTATATAAGAGTAGGCATGCAGGAGCTAAGTTTATAATTTTTATAATATTATTACTCTTATTAATTAATATTATATTTATAATCACTTATTATAAATTAATATATTATTATTATTTTAATTATTGATTATTTTATAATGAAAAAACTTGTGCATTCCAATAATTTAAACAGACATTCCATATGTAACAACCTTCTTAAAATTACTGAAGATGGCTTATTAAAGCTGAAAGTACTTTAATTATTCAATAAATTAAGTTTTTCACTTTAAAATTGTGTTGTGAATCAATCATTCATATGACTTACATATAATCTTTATTGCTATAGGTAGTGCTTAGGAAGTTATTTGCCAGCATGCAAAAATAATTTGGCCACTCTATTTTTGAGTCATTACAATATAAATATATAATCATAGGTATAGGAAAAAGGAAAGCTAATGTAATGCAAATGAAATTATATGAAATTATTTAATTTTCACTATATGTTGTCTTAAATATTTATTCTAGATACATATGTAATGATGATGAATGAATTTTATATAAAAATATAAATAATTTAATAAATTATAAAAAAAAAAATGCTTTTTTGGAATGCATATTATAATGTGTCATACATATTAAGATTTTTCAAAATTTCATATTTAATAAAAATTATTGAAAAAATTCTAGGTCATTCTTTTAGTATTGTAAATCTTAAATAATTTCTGATACTCAATATATATATATACAATTTTATTGGTAAGAAATAAAAATATATGCATAATAAATTTTTTAAATATGTAGTGCTATCTAGTTTGTAAAATTATTATGGAATTCTTTTACTGTAATTTAACAAATAAACTGAATGTTTAAATTTCTTGTTGGTTCAAAATTAAAATAAATACTATTTAGAAGTTGTTAAAACGTTCCTTTATCAGTATGAAAAAGTGGTAGTTTTCCATCTGAAAAATCTATAATTAAATCCTCTGATCTCACTTTCATTTTTTATGAGATTTATCAGCCCTTCTCATCTTTTAATGTACCTGACATAATCAATGTTGGTAGACAATCTTGGGTTAAAGAAATAATGATAAAAAATCCAATGCCAATGATAAAAAAACTGAAATGTATAAAACCACAAAATCATCAAACATAAAATCACATCAGTAAACAAAATCACAGGAAATTAAAGAAGTTTTGTATAAATATTTTAATATAAAAATGAATTAACTTAATTGTGAGAGTTTTAGTCTAATGAATTCATTTTGTACTTCAAGAAATTCTCTTGACAATTATTATTATTTTCCTTTTGTTTAGATTACCTGTGTGCAATTCATAAATTGCATATCTGCTTAGCATGAGCCTGACCATAATGATTCTATACTTATATATTTTATTTACTATTTCATTAAACTGAATTTATTTGCTATTTGAATTCTCTTTAATGAAGTAAGCAATAACTGTGATATCTCATAAAAATTCTATATCTTGGATCTGAATTTTAAACTTTTTTATAGTTTAACTAAAGACTTTATTACATAACTGAACAGATAATTTGTTAGCAGTAATTGTAATAGTTCAAAGTCAATTCTTTATGCTAATATGAAGTTATAGAATGTATGTTTATAATCACAATGCAAAATATGCAGAATTAGGTTCTTTCAATATATATCTTTTGTATTTTGAGCAATATTATGTTTATATTAAAATAATTGATGATAAAATATAAATATTTCTTTAAGTTGCACTTTTTTCAGTTTTTAAAAATAAAATTTTTTTTTTTGAATAATACAATTATGATTGTAATATTATACATAAATATTTATTTCTGATAAATAAAAAATTTATTATTCAGAAATTAAACATTTTATAAATTCATAAATCATTGCAGATTTCCTACTGATGATTAGCATCAAAAAGATTTTGATGTGTTCAAATATAATTGATTTTATAATTTTTAATTGAAATTACTACTGATATTAAAATATGTAAATAAATAAGAAATAAAAAATAATAATCATAAGTATAATATAAACAAACCACAAAAGAATTAGTATAATAAAATCAAGGATTAGAAAGGTAAAATCAAAAGTTGTTTTCATTTTTGGAAAAAAGATTTTTTGAAATTTTATAAATAAAAAATGAATCATATTTGTAAATCATTTTATTTACAAATATGATTCATTTTGCAATAAAATATACATTTTTCTTTTATAATGATAAAAATATTACAAAATTACAATGAACTAAAAATTTAATAGAAATTAAAAATTAGAATTCAATGAAATCTAACTATAATTTAACATAGGTAAGCATGATCTTAAAACCATTAACTTCTGGTTTGATTTAAATTTTATAGTTAGAAATATAATGATTATAAAAATAAATTTGGCAAGATAATTTTTAATTTTTCTTTTATTTAAATGATTATCAGCAATGGTATAAAAAATAATTTTGTTGAGTTTTATGGTATACATTAAATAATACTATAAATGTATTTATAATATGACTTTAAATCATTAATGAATTTTGTATAAAAGTTGTTGTAAAAACAACTGATTATTTTTATTAATTATATTTTATTACTACTTTTGCCAAATATTGTTACTTATTTCTTATTAGTTGATATCTGTACTTTGCTTTTGTGCATTAACAATACAGTAAGACCCCATTTAACGCAGGGGATACATTCCAAAGAAACGAAGCGCTAAATGAAAGAGCATTAAACAAGGTCATCTTAACATGTAAATAATGGGATAGGTGAAACAGGACAGTGAATAAAAAAATATCATACCATTTTTTTTATTTTATTTTGTAACATGTATTATACTATTGTATTACATTTAATTATAGACATTTTTTATTGCTAATATCGATTTGTATTCATAGATCATTCATGAAAATCAAAAATATTCAAGTAAAGTTTTTATTGCTAATATCGATTTGTATTCATAAATCATTCACGAAAAAATTATAGCTAATGTCGATTTATATTCATAAATCATTCATGAAAATCAAAAATATTCAAGTAAATAATTTATGTTTGTGATGAGGAAGGATTCTTCCTCATTTGACATTTTTTGCTTTATCGTTAAGAACTCATCTAAGTTTGGATGAGGAAGGTTCTTCTTCATTTGACACTTTTTGTTTTTTACTAAGAAGTCATTTAATATTGTTTGTCTTTTCCTCTTTCGTTTGGCAAGCAATTATCAATAGCGAGACATCGCATCCATGACATTTCGTCTTACCTTTGAACTTCTATCAAAATTTGTATCATTTTGTATAAACTGTTCCATAATTTCTGTAATAGTGGCTAAACTTGTTTTGACAAAAACACCAATGAAAGAAAAATGTTCTAACTTCAAGAAACTATAGTTCGAAGTAACAGAGTAAGCCACCTTGACCATATTGAACTATAGTTCGAAGTGGCAACATTTAGGTTAAACTAAAATGGGATGTTATTTTTATTACTGTAAAATAATATCCCATTACGTTGATGACCGTTCATAAATATGAATTGTGACTGCAGCAAACTTTTATATATATTGCACTGCACTGAAATCAAATGCTCTGCAAGAGGCCATAGGAATATCAAATTTCAACGTGTTCGTGAATCAATAAAAAATATATAATTCGAAAAAACCGTGTTATATTGAAACAGTGTTAAATGGGGTCTTACTGTATATTTTTGATGCTATTTTTTAACAATAAATGGCCACTCTTAACTATCTGCTTACATATTAACAGCTAAATACTTAATTAATTTTTTATGGTTACTATAAATCATTTGTGTACAAATATTTGTATATTAATATTTTTTGTGAAATTTTAAGCAAGCTTATTTATTTATTTTTTAACCCCAATTATACAAAAAGATGATAAAAGTATATGTTTGGATCAAAAGCAAGATAACATATTGATAGTCAATATTCAATGATGTCATCCCCAATAGAAAGAACCAATAAAAGAAAATATAACATTTAAAAATCAATTGATGTTAAAATAATCATTATTAAATTCAATTGCTTTTCTAAAATCCAATCATCTCTGTGATTTCTTAATTCTATAAAACAAAATTTATTATTTAAAAAAAGTATATTATCATTAATATTTTTAAACTCTTAAAGTACTGTTCTGTTGCTCATACAATGACAATACTATAAACATTTTAAGCAGGAATTTAATATATTTATTATTAATAAGTACATAATTATTAATTATGAGTAATTGTGTATTTACTAATAATAAAAATATTATCTTCCTGCTTAAAGTGCTTATTGAATTATTTGCATTTATCATCAGTAATTTTATAATACCTTTAAAGATTATATCCTCTGGTTTTTATTATCAAAGTCGTTAACTGCAATATAGTTTTCAAACAGGAAAATAATTTATTTAATGAACCTCACCTTCTAGTTGAAGATAATTAAATAAATCATTTCCTGCTTGAAGGAAGTTATTAAGAAATATTCTAGTCATTCGTTCAAATGAAAAGAACAGTTCCTTTCATTTGAATGAATGACTGTAGAGTATTTATTTAAAAATGATAAGAAGAGAGATCAAATTTATGATATTTTAAATAAATAGTTTAACATAAAGTTGGAAAAATGTTTTCAGTTTTAAAAAGCTCTCTTCAATTCTACACAATATAAATTTGAGATATAGAATAGTTATAGGATGTAAATTGTTCTAAACTTCAAATTATTTAAATTCAATCTTTGAGATTTAATACAGTCATCATATAGAAGGCTGGTTGCAATGTGAGGCTGCCGCAAGGTGTCGCTGAGATCGAATATTATCAAATTGTCAGAATGAACCGTTTAATGGCGAGCGCGTTTACCGGGCGCGAGTAAGGACACACGGGGTCCGGGTCGAAGGAAGAATGATACACACGATACACAGGCAATTCTATAAACAAAAACATTTATTTAGAAAGGACATTTAACAATTAAACGAACATTAAATTGCATACAAGTTAAGGTGAGAGAAATCAAAGAAACTAACTGAATTATACATGAGCAAGAACACGTCTACTGACTTAGCAGTTAAATGGGTTGCAAACGGGTTAATATATCGCTCCTCTTGTGTTACATTCCTTGAGTCGGACGAGTTGGAACTGTTCTCTTTTTGGGAGGGCACTTTCTCCCTTCCTCACTGATCAAATGTTACTGTCCAACTGACTACTAATTGTCATCTCTCTCTTCCCCCTCTCCTCTTATCTCTCCTTTGATCTCTCTTTTGAGGAGGTTGATTCAGAGCCTGACATCATTTTAATATGGCCACAGTTGGTGTATATGCAATCAGTTCCTTGTTCTCCCTCCGACTTTTTCGGCCTTTTTTTCCTTGTTTAAGCGATTATCAGCCTGTTTGCTTATTTAAAATATGACACAAAAGGGGAATTAAAGGAAACTAAACTTCGTTTCGTTGATTTCAACAGTTGATAAGGATTATGTAAAATTTCATAAAATTACAAAGTTTAAATGATATAATTATTTGGTAAAATAATAATATAAATTGGTTAATATAAATGGTTATATAATTACTATAATAATATAATCGATTAACATAATTAGCATAAAATATAAATGATACAAATATTAAGTAAAGCAAAAATACATGATAATTATAAAAAGGAATAATAAAACATAAGCGATATTTCGCGGATATCACAGACGTGCAGTCAGTTATTTCGCGATTTTTTTTTTTTTATTATGGTGGAAGTTTCAAAGAAAAGGTAAGAGTCGATAAAACGTGCCTAACATAAGCAATATCTCGCGGATCTCGCAGCAATACTGTCATTTCAACCAGCCTTCTATATGACACTTAAAAACATCAAAATACCTAATGCAGTAAAATATATTTTAATTTATATATTTTAAAAATAATTTATGATTATTTAATTATATATTTAATGTCATATGTAATCTCTTTTTGCTTAAAAGGTATATATTTAAGAATAATTTTGTAAATGTTCATCCACTGCTTACTTTAACATATTTAATTACAACTAGCCAATAAGCAGGAATTATTATACTCACATAGATAAATTGCTTTAATGAAATTTAAAGAAGCGCTTTCGGAATTCTTGTATTCCCTCTTCAGCTTTACTTTCGAAAATAATTCTATTCTAATTCATTGTTGTTTAAAGTTAAACTTGAACATAATTATTAAAACACGTGCCATAATAAACTGGTTTTCAAACTTAATTTTAAAAGGTTTTTAAATATTAAAATATTATTAAGTACGATAATATAAATATTTATTATAATGAAACTTCAGTGTTAAGTTAGTTTAAGCAAAACTTCCAGGCACTACTTAGTTATCCTGGATATATATATATATATATTTTAAAAACGTTTTAAAATTAAGTTGGAAAACCAGTTTATTATGGCACGTGTTTTAATAATTATGTTCAAGTTTAACTTTAAACAACAACGAATTAGAATAGAATTACAGATAGGCCTCGATTAGCGCGACTTAAAAAATTGATACCATTATTCGGTTAGCGCGAGAAAAGATTCGATTAGTGCGAGTTGTAAACACAGATCAGTCTTACTAACAAAGCTCCTTTTATGATGTCAATTAACAAATTACCGTTAATTTTCGGTTAGTAAAACCGGACGAGGAGCAGTCCAAGAACGGTCACACGATTTTGAAGGGGTGAAACATCAGAAAGATGGGCTTTTTGCCGTTAACTGTTTAACATTACTGTACTATTATTTAGCTTTGCTATCGTATACATACAGTAGAGTACAGAATTTTCTCTTTTAAAAAGTATCGAAATGGATAAAAGGAAGAACACTTTTGATGATAAAACAGGAAACGAAAAAAAGAGAAGTGATTACGCTACAGCAAAAAATGGATGTGATTGAGCGACATAAAAGCATACTTTGTTAAATTTTTTTAAAGGATATCTTTACAAATTTATTTGCCTATTATATTGCTGTACTACCGATATTATTTATTTTCTTTTGTTTATTATCTGATTTCTTTATTTAAAATAAAACTTGTGAAAAAAATTTGTTTTTGTTATCTTTTGGTGTCGTATTCTGCTAATAAACAAATAGAAAACTTGTTAAAAATTTCTCATTGGTTCATTAACTTCGCTTATTAATGCTATCTGGAACTAATTTACTGATTCAATAAAGTTGCAATGCTTAATTGCAAATCGGCCTATTCACTCAATTCTCGACCCAGAATTGGCGGCCAGGCGGCGCTCAACTTCCGCTTTCGATTCGCTATTTTAGTTTTGATTTGGCGGTTGGTTTGATGATGATATGAGATGCAATTCCTGGTAAGTTATTAATTTAGATGATGAACAATGATGTAAAATATGAAAATAAATATTTACAATAAACTTAACACTAACTGTTTAAGAGTTATGATTGTGAAGTTAGCTAATGGCCGGAATCTCACAAAGCAAGAACCAATTACCATATTTTCCATAGAGTTAATACTTCGATTAGCGCGAGAAATTCATGGAACCAATTATTCGCGCTAATCGAGGCCTACCTGTATTTTCGAAAGTAAAGCTGAAGAGGGAATACAAGAATTCCGAGAGCGCTTCTTTAAATTTTGTTAAAGCAATTTATCTATGTGAATATAATAATTCCTGCTTATTGGCTAGTTGTAATTAAATAATTTTGTAATTTTTGAATTTAAATGATCTGAAATTTATAACAATTTATGCTCTATAATTATTGTTTATTTTAAATTTATATTGTGTGGAACTGAAGATGGCTTTTTAAAGCTAAAAACATTTTTCCAACTTTATATTAAGCTGTTATATTTAAGTAAAGAAATGAGTTTTCCTGTCATTAAGATACTTGTTTTCATATATTGAGAATGTATAATAGATTGAACTTTAACTCTTTTAATATTGAATGTAATTTTTCAACATTTCCATTTTTTCTTGTAAATTCCAAGCAGAAAAAATTATTTAGAAATTCATATTTTATGATCCTTAAGACTAAAAGGAACAAAATTAAAAAAGGAATTTCAAAAATGCTTAGTTCTATACCATGAAATCTATCAAGCAAAAGCAAATAACCCAGAATACTAATTTTTTTTAAAGAGACCAGAGTAGGTACAGCTCTGGCCAAAATGTTTGTCACCTTACCGGATACATTTGGCTTCCTTACAATACTCGGCTTCAGCATGCAGTAGTTTCCTCGGCAACATAGGCACTAATGTGCTGGCGGAGGGATCGTCCATTATGTAGTTCGCTAGCAACGAGGGGTAAGGTTCTGATAGCAGCGAGAGAACTGTGACATGTTTAAAATGAATATTAAAGTTTTCATAGAAAACAAATGGTGGACTAATATTATGGCTTTCGTAATAGATAATAAAAAACCATGTGCGATAAGTGGAAGTAATAATTTTTCCTGAAATATTAATCGAGATGCAGGGATGAGAATGACGTTGCCCCTGCATCTCGATACTGAAGACAATGCCTCATGCAAATTAGAGAAATTAGAGAGTTGGTAATCCACCATAGAGAAAATGGTGTTTTGGTGAATGAAATTGCTGAAATGCTGGACATCAGTAGGAGAACAGTTATTAGGATATGCAAATATCCAGCAGAAAGAGGCACGTTGTCGCCACTTAAATCAACAGGCAGACCCAGAGTTTTTCTCTATGGTGGATCGATGAATAAATTTATATTGAAAAAGCATTTATTGCCAACTTGTTTCTATGTTATTATTTATACATTGTTAAAATTACACATTACAAACTAAACGTTTGAGATTTACATATATAATTCGATAGTTGTATTTGGGTGGGGATATTATATGCAGCTGTCTGTAACGATAATCGAATATGGCAAATTCGAAATCGGTTTATATACAACGGGAACATTATGAATATATGTTGGAATATATTCATAATCGTTGTGTTGAACGTTATAATGGAATGAAATGCCATCGGTTCAACGATCACGCAATCTTCCTGTTGTATCCCAGAAAACACTAAAAGATATTATTACGCACACAATTACGCGCCCCTCCCTTGTCAGGGGCTGTGCAGGGAGGGAAGTCATTCATATATAACCACATACTCACTCAATATAAGTTTATTTTACATGTTTGCTTCAAGAACTTCATCAACAATTTAATAACCTGTCTTTATTAGGCTTTCCTGCACGAGTTCTTAAGCAGCCAGAAGCCAGCATTGCGGGCTGCTTAGCATCAGTAAATTTCATCCTATATTTTCTGCGGATCTGTCTTTATGAATCAATTGGAAATTGTAGGACTTATAGAAGAGACACTTAGCAATAGCTAGAGAGCGGTTCGGCCCTCTTAACTAGGGTTGCCATCCTTCCCAATATAAATACGTAAAAGGGAAAAAAGACTTGCTGAAAAAGGTTCTTGAAACTTTTTTTCTAACTTGAGTTTGAGGATCCTGAAATTTTTACCACTTGACTTAATCCACCACTGAGATTCAAATGCATATATATCTGTATTAATATATTTCTGGAGTCTGCTGATAGTCAAAATTATATGGTCAATCTTCCGAAAAATATGGTGTACCAACTGCTTCTGCCGCAACAAGTTCCATGTAATTGTGTTCTAAATAAAAAGTAATTATATTAAATAAATTTTTTACTTCATTTCTACACCCCCATCTCAGAGTGTCCCGATGAGGTCCCAGCTAGATATGGCAACCCTACTCTTAACCAATACAGATACGAATCGGCGACCTGTTAACTATTCAAATGCTCCGAGTGGCACTAGAAAACCATTGTAAATAATTAAAAACACAACTATCAGGTTTTGTAATGGTCAATAAGGTTAAAATTTCGATATAATAAAATGTTTAAAATGAGTATTGATTAATAATAATGAGATTTTTGAATCTTTGAAATCATACTTCCAACATATTGAACCATGGACACCAATATTGCAGATTCCCTTATTTGTGAGGAGAAGTTATGAATGTTTGTCAATCTGACATTTAAATATCAGGGACAAAATTGTGTGTGTGTTTGTTTGAATTTCGTGAGAAATGATTGTCTCCAATTATTAAAGTTTATAAATTATCATATTTCTTTTTTATACAAAATAACTAAAACATTCCTAATGATATACTTGTATTAATCTGTTTTCAAATATTAATTTCGTAATAATTACGCTTGGTTTCAGAACCATCTGTTGCCTTATCATAAAAAAAGTAATGCTGCAAGCGATAATCCATCTGTTACCTTATCATAAAAAATAATGCTGCGAGCGATAATACTTCAGAGCGATCAGTCTTGCCAATTTACCTCCCATGCTTTGGTAACCCACCTCCCCTACATTGAATGCGTGTGGGACACGTCTAACGCCTTTCGTAACCCACCTCCCCTACATTGATTGCGTGTGGGACACGTCTAATGCTCACCTCCCCTACATTGAATGCGTTTGGGACATGTCTAACGCACTCAATTACATTGAATGCGTCTGGGACATGTCTAACGCGTCAGCATGGTACGTGGATTGGAAACTGTAGCCGATCATGATTTCCGGTTTTCAGTGCCTGAATGTGACAAACATTTTGGCCGGAGTTGTACATGAAATTTAGATGCTGCAGATGAAAGTTCAGAATGTGAAGATATTCTACAATAGAGAAAACATTCTCATTTAATTGTTCTTAGCAGGGATGAAGAGAGAGAAGATTAATTGAATATACATTATCTGGCATATATATATATTCAGGGTGTTTCAAAACTATATGTCAGAAATGTAAAGGCAGGTAGAGGGGACCTAAATAAATAGATTTCTTGCAGGAATGTGGGAGCGGAAATGCAGTGTTGAAGTGCTAGCACGTCCTGGACACTGTCTACGGCCAGCATTGGATAGGACAGGGCGGACCTGTTCCTTGGCCACCGCGCTCTCTAGATTTGACGTGCTTGGATTTCTTCTTTTGGGATCACATTAAAAGCATGATGTATGACAGTCCCATAACGTGTGAAGAAAATCTGGTTGCCCGATTGTCTGTTGCTGCTGGAAATATGCGTGATATGTCTGACGTTTTTACTAATGTATGCCAATCCATGTGCTGCCGCTGTGAATCTTGTATCGCTGTTGATGGTCGCTCTTTCAAGCAGCTATTGTAAACTGTTTAATAAATTGTTGCTTTCCTTTGTCTTTACTTGTCTTTTCACTTACCTGTTGTTAATACTGCCTTACATTCTAGCACTTCAACACTGCATTTTCGCACTCACATTCCTCTACAAAATCTGCTTATTTAGGTCCCCTCTACCTGCCTTTACATTTCTGACATATAGTTTTGAAACACCCTGTATATATGTTATGGTAAAAGTGATTAATTGGTGATTATGCATAATCGCTAGTTATTATGCATAATCACCAATCATCTTGGTAAATTTGATAAATATCACTAAATTTCTCACTTTTACTGGTGATTTTATGTAATTCCCAAATAAAGTTGGTAAATTTGATAAATATGCCAGAATTTCACACTTTTACTGGCAATTATGTATAGTTCCCAAATGAATTTGGTAAGTTTGATAAATATCACTGAATATATTACTTTTAAAACGATTTTTGCTTAATTTCCAAAATATGGTTCATAAATTTGGTAAATATGAAATTTTCCACCCTTTATTATTTAATTAATAATTTAATTATAAGGTTCTGTTGTTTCACTTTTACATCACTCTCTTAGCCAGGGCCACATTTATACTTTTGGAGGCCATAAGTGCAACATCATTATGAGTCCCTAAAATAACTAGTCTATTTCAATTTCAGTTATGAATTTAATATTTAAAAATAAGTACTTTATTTTGTAATTATAATTGGGCTGTTTTTTAGATTGTTGTTTGTAAGGATTAAGATTTTAAAATGCGGCCCTGATTTTAGGAAGATGACGTTTTCTACGTCATCTTCCACACCTTCCTGGCCAAATCCACATTTCTTTTCAAAGTTGTTTTCCTGAGTCTTCTTCAGGATACAAGTCTGGATATATGCTTCTTCCTTTAGGGAAAAAATTGATAGCTTGGTTATGATTTTTGTTGTAAGTTGTTGTAATACCACCCAAGTCATCACATAGGAATTATCTTTACTTGGCACTTAAATATCATACTCAATTCATTTGCCATTAAGTCATATTTCCTCATTTTATCATTTTCAACTGTTGTTAACAAAACTTGATTTGTGATTTTGATCTCAATAAAATATAATCTTTCTTTTTTTGTCATATATAAAAATATCCAGCCAATCATGTTCAAGTTTTATAGACGTCTTTATCTGGGTGTCAACTCTAATTTACACGCCTTCATTTGTAATTATTTCTTGAACCGAGTGAGATCTTATTTTCTTTGACTGCTTAAAGTCGAACTTATTACATAAATGACAATGAATGTAGCCAACTACTTCATTACTCAATGAAAATGCATTATTTATCAAATTTACCATCCTAGACACGATTATTCATAATGTCTGGTAAATTTAATTAATTAGGTATGATTTATCATATTTACCATTATGAACTGGCGAGTATGCATAATCACCGGTAAGTGATAAATTCGCATTATATGAAATAAATTTATCACTTACTGAAATTGTTGGCGATTATACATAATAATCAGCGGTTATGCATAATCACCAGATTAATCACTTTAACCATAATATACAGATATATATAGATACATATATACAGCAATACCTCGCATAGTTCGGTTAATTGGTTCCTCTTTCTTACCGGACTATTCAAGGTATGTAACCTATGGGAAAAAATATAATTGGTTCCAAGAAATTTTCGATTTGCTCAAATGTTTTTTTAAATCTTAAATTTTTACAATAATAATTATTTCATACTGCATTAAACATTAAAATCTTTTATAAAGATATATAATAAACAGAAGGGGACAAAAAGTGGGTCGGAGCCCATAAAGACAAATAGATAAAGAGGGCTCGCCCAGCAGGCAAACGCATTTGCTTTCTCCAAATCAGCCTCTTGGCGCCATTCCAAATACAGAGCAGCACTCTTCATAAAAGCGGATACCCACTTGAATTGGGCCGCATTGGGCTGATGAGTCGCAAACGTCGATATCCCAGTATTTGTTCCCATTCAATGATTCAATTAAGCGTTTGCAGTAAACAACTGACACCATTGCATTTGAGAGGCAGGCACTATAACAAACGTTGTTCAGATAAATTTGGCAACATGGAGCACCCGCCTGCTTGTCTCAGCTTGTCATAGTGGCTATTCGAGTCATGTATAGGTAGTAAGTAGCAAGCACAGTTACATTTCATATTTATTCTAAAAAAATAAAGTTAATTAAAAATTTTCTATTAACAATTACAATCCGGACTATTTGAAACCAGACTATGCGAGGTATTGCTATATATCGTAGTTTATAAGGCATATGTTTATTTATTAATATTTTTAATAGATATTAATTTTCCAATATAAGAATAAAAAATTATATATTTTTGTCAAGTTTTGGATCATAATCCCACTTTTTGTATTAGTTCTTAGTCCTGTATAAGATGGTTTCACACTATATAAGATTTTATAGAGACCTAATTACCAAGTTATATCAAGGTTACCTCTACTATATGCTAAAATCTCAAGAATTCAGATATTTTCTGAACAGTAGAATAATATAATCTTAAAAAATTTGAAAAAAAAAAAGAAATCTGAAAGCTGCATTAGCAAAAGTTATAAGTGCAATGCCTTTTGAAATCTATATAATTTTATAGCAATTCAGATTTAATATTATTTAGAATTTTCTTTAATTTTTATCTTAAATTTATAGTAGCTCAAATTGTATCACTAATTCTAATATTTCTGAATATCTGATATGAATTTTATTCATTCTTTATTTCCTGATATAATATATATAGTACTGATCAGGAAAAAAGATTTTGCTACAGAAATGTTTTCAACTTACTCATGAAGTATAAAAGTAATTTAAGGGAAATATGAAGTCTTCCTTAGAAAAAGAGAAATAGACCCAAAGGAAATTGGGCTATTTAATTCTGCATTTTAGTTTTTTTTTTATAGGAAAATTCTCCATCTGCTGCTTTCTGTGTATCAAGTGTACCTAAGGAAGATCTCATAAGTAGTTTGAAAATGTTTCTGCAGTAAAATTTTCTCTTGATCAGTAATGCTTGTTATTTTTTATATGTATGTTATGAATTTTTTAGTTCTAATTATTTGATTCAGATAAATAGCATTCTTCTGAATATATTTAAATTAGTTTCATTAAAGTGATAAAAAATTTCAAAAGAATATTTTCAAACTGATAAATTTGTTGTTTATAGTAAGATTTTATGAAAATTGTTTAGTAAAGTTAATGAAATTTAAAATTCCCACTTGAATTAAGTAATGCTTATTTAATTGATTTAAAATTATATTTAAAAATCATAGTATATAATTTTAATTAAAATTTTATTTTCAAGTAATTTTAATGATGAAGAATGGAAACTGTGTTATCTGAATTTATTGCTCGTACTTCCGCAGAACCTGGATTAGCAAGAGATCTCTTAGAAGGTAAATCTATAATTATATATACAGGAATACCTCGATTATTGCGGTTTTGATTATTGCGATTCTCGATTTATCGCAGTTTATAATTTGATACCAAAATTTAATGCGCTCAAAAATCGAATTATCGCGGCTTCAAGATATAGCCCACTATATAAGCAACCAGAATTACATTTGTTCTATATCAAAAATAAAAAAAAAAAATAAATATTTATAAATTTCAGGCAGAATGTTATTTTGTTGATCATGGAGATTCTGAAATTTTAAATTTTAGTTATCTGTATGAATTAGAGCCAAGATTTGCAAATTTGCCATTTCAAGTAAGTAATAATTTAGTTTATACATTTTCTCTTTTATAGATATTTAAAAACTTTGTTTTATTTTATGTGTTATTCAGTATATAGGAAATTTATGCATCTTGCTAAATGCTGTTTAAATTTTTCTGGCAGTAGAGAAGGAAGACAGTCACTCCCATGCCATCTTTGTTGTTGCAATATTCTGGTCTATTTGATATTAAATAGTTATTTTATTTTCATTTAAAAAATTTGTTAACATAATTATTACATATTATTTGTTTTGGCATTTATTTTAACTTGCAGATCATATATTGTCAATTATACATTCCTGCTATCAATATGTTGAATGCTGATCTAGATCTAAATGTAATTGATGCTACTTTTCTTATTATATTGATATAATAAATTTTAAAATACATATTTTTATTTCCTTATTTAGATTATCTTAAAGTATGTCAATTTGTGCATATATAATTTAATCCAGTTTATTAATCTTTTGTATGGTAAGCTTGGTGGCTAAATTTTGATTGCCCCTTTCCACTTCAAATAAAGGTAGTAAGGAAGCCATATAGGCCAAGATTAAATTAAAAGCAAAATGTAGAAAGCAAAGAACCATTCCAACTTAATCTATGTGAAAATGTAGAAAAAACAAACAAAACCTTTCCAACTTAACCTATGTGATGTATGTGTGAAAGTAACCCAACCCATTTCATGTTAGGTAGAAGCTTAGAACTACATTAATAGAAAAATTAAGTACTGTGTTATTAGAAACCGAGAACTGATTAATGATATATCTAGAAGGTATAAAAAGACGGAACTTATTTTAAGTTAGTAATAGACTTACAACTATGTTAATACCTAAAACTAATAAGTTTTTTTATTTAATTTAATTTTTTTTTAATTTTTTTTTGTTTTTTTCTTATTTAAATAAAATGTTAATGTGTTAGTAGCTTAGGACTAGACTTATATCTATAATCAACTTATCACAGTCACTCTGCTAAAGAATTGATAGGACAGAAGGTGATAGTAATACCAACCCGACCCAACCTAAACATTCTGATATCTCCACTCCCACAAGAAAGAAAGTGTGGGGTGGACATACCACCGACGCACCTCAGCCATCGGGAAAAACCAATGGAAGTTTGTCATTGGAGAAAAACCAACAGCTGAAGTGCACCGGAGGAGGCAGTTTGCCTGGAAATAAGAATCCATTCACACAAACACATTCACTCTATGCCACTGGCATTATATCCAATAAAAATGGAAATCTGACACCAAGTAAATCAATCGGGAACAATAGAACTAGAGGTAAACAATTAGAAACATGCTAGAATCAAAAGAATACTATTGAACAATCAAAAATACAAGAAATAGCAATAAAAAACAGCTGGAAACACAAATAAACAAAAGTATAAATGCAAGTTAGATCAAATAGTTCAGGGAAACAATAGGAAATGCCACGGAAACAAACAACTAGCTCCACATAAGGCAAACCAATTGAAGAAACATGTGGAAATACCACAAAAACTTTTGAAA
>AYEL01080624.1:0-11970 GCA_000484575.1 Olivierus martensii
ATATATAATATATGGCAGCCAACAAATATGGTAAATTTATATTAGCATATTAGAATTTTAAAAAATAAATCTGTAAATATCATACTCATAATTAGCAATATTCAAAATTTAAAAAATTATATTAGAGCATGTTATCTATTTACTGAATTCATAACTAGAAAGTCTGCCTAGCTTGAAATAGTGAGCAGCAATTAGTCTTTTCAGTTCAGAGCGCTGTAATCGACCCATCTCATTCGTATACCTCACCCCTATTCTTAGTCAGAACGGATGCGTCCATTTTTAGCTTCCACTATGCACGTTCGAACTGATAGACTTTATAACCAATCAACTTCCGGTAAGCTCAGCCCCTGCGAAGCAGGTGACAAACTTTTTGGAACGAACTGTACATATTTTCAGAAATTTCATAATACAGGTATAAGTATTGATGATATGATGACAATAGTTGCTTTAACCTCTTAAATGCTGGCAAATTTTTTGAAATTAAACCTTTAATTAGGTTCAATTTCAAAAAAATAAAAATAATATGCAAAAAAAAAATAAAAACTCTGAAATTTTGCTTAATTTTTAATAAAATCTTTTGAAATTTTTAGTATTTATTGCATTTTTTGTTCTCTTTCTAAAAACATAAGCATTTTTTGAAATTTTGCAACTTTTCATTACACACGAGATCAACAAAAAACAATTTTTTTATATGAAATTTAAGCCATTCAATGGAATAGTTAATATTTTTAGATAACAACAAGTACTCTGAACAATGAGAAAATATTAGTATCAGCTTACTAGATGAATACATTTTAAAGATGCAAAGAAAAAATATATATCTTTTTTAATGTAGTGACTGTTTAATGAAATCTGAACAGATAGTTATCAAACCTGAGATATAAAGTGTAGAAGTGTTTAAGATCTCTCTATTAACCTGCCAGTGATATAAAAAATGCAGAATTTTAGATGAAAACATAAAAAAATCAAAATCTTGATATTAAACAATTTTAAATTAAATTTGAATTTTCCTGAATATTTTGGTCTTTTCTGGTTACTTATAACATTTTGAAATGCATGAAGAAGAACTAAGAAAAAAAATAGCTGCAATATGAAATTCTGCATCCTATCACTCAATCAATTAAAAATAATTGCCAAATTAGCTTAATTGATAATTAACTATTTCTAAAAATAGTTCATTCTATAAACAACTGAGTTCTGCTGCTTCTACTAATACAAGAAATCACAACAAGCACTTGAAGCAGGATAAAAAACTAATTTATTATTAGATATATATAATATGCACTACATATACTAATAATACAATCGCTTTCGGCCTATTATGGCCCTCCTCAGCCCGTAATCTCAAGCGACTTGCTTGAGATTACCGGCTGAGAAGGGCCATAATAGGCCGAAAGCGTTTCCGAAAGCGATTGTATTATTAGTATATGTAGTGCATATTATATATATCTAATAATAAATTAGTTTTCTATCCTGCTTCAAGTGCTTGTTGTGATTTCTTGTATAGTTCATTCTTTCAAAGCATGACATTTACTGATCTTAAATTGCTTTATGATGTATATAAATAAACTTTTAAATTTTTAATTACTATATATTTATACAGAAAAGCTTTTAACAGAATTCTTAAATAATTTAATACAAGCAATTCCTGACATGTAGCTCTGTATTTAATGTAAAAATTCCCTGAGGTAAAAACAAAAATATACTGATCATAGTGGATTAATCTATAACATAGAAATACAAGCATTTGCCATCTAATTTTGTCATTATGTACATATTTTTTATGGGCTTATTAGATTAGTTTTACTTAAAAAGCTGGACCAGAATACAGATCTCACTTGAAAACTGAAGGTATAAGATGCAAAATTGAATCCAATCCAAGATGGTAAGCAGCAGCTTTGCTAACTGACTTATGTGCTTATTCTTTAATATAACTATTTTTAATGTTACATCTTTGTAACACAGTATAAGATATGAACACAGTTTACATACATCAAAACATATGTCAAAAGTTTCATTGAATGATCCACTCAAAAGTTGGGAATTGTTATATATTTTTTAATTTTTATTTAAGCCATTAATTCAGTTTTAAGATGCTCCTGCACTAGAACCATTTCTTTATATTAATAGTTTAACTACTCTTTGTACTAATAGTTTTTGAAACAGTTTCATAAAACAGTAGATTGAAATCTTTTAACAAATATCTGTACAATTAAAAATGATAGAAAATATTATGATAAAGAAAAAATATTAAATAATACTTTTGAAACATCCATGTTGAAGAATCATAATTTGTAATTTTCCAGATCATGTTTATTGCTCTTTATCACTGATCATGTTCACTTACTTTAGAGCAGGGGTGTCCAACCTTTTGGCTTCCTTGGACCACATTTGAAGAAAAAAAATTGTCATGGGCTGCACATAGAATATTCTAATTCCAACGATAGTTGGTAGGCAGCTGGATGGCCATGTGGTAACGTGTTGGTGTGCCACACAGGAGAATCCAGGTCCAGCATCTCCTGAAAGTTTTTCGGAATTCCGAGCCCGGCCCGGCAATCCCCATCTTTCACCATTTGGTCGCCCTCCACAGGTGTAGGTGCTGACTGTGGTTGGAATTGACTCTGCCTTTCAGTAATCTCATTGATTGGAAAGGGGGCATAAAACAAAAATAAAAAAATGGTTGTTAAGGAAAAAAGTTAGTGAATAATGCACGATATATGATATCCACTATGACAAATAAGCAAAAATGTTGTAGCATAATAATCTTTGACTTATAAATAATGTACAATATATGATATCCATTATGACAAATAAGCAAAAATGTTGTAGCATAATAATCTTTGACTTCTTTCGTTCAGAAATTTCTTTAAATCATTGAGCGGGTAAAGAAGTTTTAATCACTGACATAAGAAATGTAGATAGGTATTCCAATAGTAAAAACTTCATTAATTACATAAAAATTCCAATGTTTTGAAGAAGTTTATGATTTTATGTTGGGCCGCATTCAATAAGTCGGTGGGCTGCATGCAGCCCGTGAGCTGCGGGTTGGACAGCCCTGCTTTAGAGTCATTAAAACCATACCCCTATCCCTCAATTTACACAGATTGGTTCTGCAAAAGTATTGTATAAATGAAAAATATGTGAATTGAAATTAAATTTATATAGAAAAATGAAATGATTGGTTGTGTAATCTTCAATTGAATAATTTATGTATTTTTTTTTAAATAAATTTAGCATTTTAATTTTATGTATAGATACATAATAAAATTCAAGAATAATAAAGGAGAGACAGTAAGAAAAAAATATGAAAGTGTGAAACGTTCAAAATGTATGAAAACAATAGTGTATTTTGTATCTAACTTGGTTAACCCTGTAAAAGGGAGGTTAATCATACCAGACATCATGCTTACAATAATAATAGGAAATAATTTATTGAATAAATTAGCATGATTGTTTATTATTTATATATTATATGATATCAATTATAATAATAATAATTGAATATGTACTTTGAAGAAGATTGTTATTCCATCTTTTTGTTTTTAAGTGTTGCTGATGATGGATGAATTCTCAAAAATATTTTAATAAAAACTAATAATGATTAAAAATTTTTATTTTATATATTTGAGTCAATACAATTTTTGCTCATATAAATTAAATGAATTCTTAAAATAGTATTTTGAGTAAGAATAAACATTTAATAAATTACAGGAATAAATAAAATTATTATTTAATATTAAAATTGATTTTTTTACAGACATTACAGTGTGATTACTCCTGATGGCATTGGTGAACAAGTTTGTGATGTTTTAAACCTTGATGATTTAATACCACCTGTTCTTCCATCCATAGGAGAATATTTTGATGTCCATATTATAAATACTGCTCATCCTCATAATTTCATTGTAAAGTATATTCAATTTTTATTAATAATAAACTTTCAAATAAATTATCATTAAACTGCATTTGTTTTTATCATTATTAATTAATATTAAATAAATTAGGATGTCAGTTAATGCCTATTTATTATGCTTTATTTTGCATTTTTTATGATAATACTATTAACCTCTTGAATGCTATGGCTGTTTTGTAATTAAGCCTAATTAACATGCAAAAAAAATTATGAAATCTTGCTTAATTTTTGCCAAAATCTTTTGAAATTTTCAATATTTATTGCAGATTTTGTTCTCTTTCTAACAATGTAAACAGTTTTTTTATAACTTTTCATTATGTTTGAGATTGGCAAAAAACAATTTTTTTTATATACAGTTTTAGCCATCCAATGAAATAGTTAATATTTTTAGATAGGGACAAGTGTTCTGAAGAAATTGCACCAAGAATGAAAAAATTTGGTTAAAAATTTCAGAAATTATCGATAAAAACCATGAGTTACATAACATTTATAGATTGAAGTTATGTCATATAATTATTAAAAAATTACATGAAATCATTGGAATATTGTCATTTTTATCATTATTTCATATTTATTAACATGTTCTTTCTTCATTTATTTTTTTATTTATTTATATGAAAAAAATAATTTTTGAGGTGTACAGAATAAAAATTTATTGTATTTGCTAAGCTACAAGACTGAACATTTAAAAGATCAAATTACTTTATCTAAATTTGATGTATTATTTGTTGTTGTTAAGTATCATATTACTAGTATGATATAATACCATGTGACAGTGTTTTGCTTTGTCAGAGAATAGTATAGTATTATAACATCATACAGATGCAATCAAAATAGTACATTAGCTTTGGTAGTTTTTGATTCAGAATATATTTTTTAAAAATCTTTATTTTTTGTTAAAAAATAATTTTTCCAATTTCCATAAAATCTGTTACATAAAAATCCTTCGGTCCTATTTGTGTAAGTTTGAGAATACCTGTACAGTGTTTATTTTTAAAGATCAAATATAATCATAATTCTTGTTTTTTATTACTGATTATTTTAAATCAAATTTGTTTAAAATAATGTAGTATTTTAAATTTATAAAAATATCATTTTTTTCCTTTCAATACTTTCAGTATCAAAAATAACACGAAAATTGAGTTAATACATACAAGTAAATATTTTGTATAAAAATGTGTGTTTAATAAATTATTAAATATATAATATAACTACAAATATAAATATTAAACATTCTAATTAATTAGATTATTCTATAATAAGCAATAAAATATTTTATTTAATATTATATTAATATAGTGTATATATATTTTTAAACATTAAAAATTCATTTGTATATTTTTTCCAAAAACTTTTTCAAATCATTTAAGAGTTTTACAAACCATGAGCCACCATTACTGCCGTTGGGCCGCGAAAAAGGTGATACGGACAAAATATCACTTAACTACTATACTACATTAGAGACAAAATATCACTTAACTACTATACTACATTAGAGAAAATTCAGGTTTTCTATATAATGAAGTTTCTATAAATCAAAATTTTTCTAAGACACCTTCAATTTTGATATATGGATGTCCAACTGTATATGTATAATTATAAGGATAATATGTTATTTAATCAGTTTTTTTATTATAAATTCTCTCTGTCTTTCAAATATTTAATGCAGATCTTAAAAAATATTTATATTGTATAAATTAGGAACGTTTTCAGTTTTTTGACTCTCTTCAGCTAATATAAATAACTGTTTTCACACACAAATTTAAATATTAAAATTACAGTTAAATTGAAAAGTTGCTATTAGGAGAAAAAATAGAATTTATTTAATGAAATTTAACAAAATTGGCATGCATATACATATATACATATACACACAAAATTGGCAAGCATATATATATGTATGCGAATTTTGTTAAATTTCATTAAAGGAATTTTATTTTTTCTCCTAATAGCAACTTTTCAATTTAATTTTTGACACCAATATAGATAGAGCTTGGAAATTATTACTGTAATGAAATTATTTAAAATACTATAAATATTATTGAAAAACATTGTTTTTAGTAACTTATTCTGAATAAATTATTTTGAATGATTTGTATTTTTTCTTTATTTTAATTAACATATAAATAAATAAAATTATAATCCCATAACAAAAATTAAAGCATGATAACTTATTTATTATTATTATTATTAATGCTTTATTCAATTAAATTACAATTTTTTTTATAAACAGTTTGAGATAATTACCTATGAAAATTGTTTTATGTATTTGTACATTTATAACAATGATTATTTTTTATCAATTACTGCTTATTGATTAGAAAAAATTCAAGATTCCTGAGTACTTCTTGCATTACAAATTTAAGTTTTTTAGGAAATCAAGAAGAAGGCGATCCTGACAGTATGTGAAAATTAAAAACTTTTATACAGCTATCAATTTTTGTTATGTAATATTCTTAACATTTCTTATAGCTCTAAATGCTTCAGTGAAAGAATATTTAGAAAGAGAATTAAACAAGACCTTCTCAAGAACTAAATTTACATCTGTTTCTGGAATTGCTGGCAAAAGAAGAATCAGTATTCGCTCTCGACGTTCTGGAGTCAGTGGAATCATAAAACGAACAAGATCTATCCAAATTGATAATTATGATCCAGGTGAATTATTTTAAAATTGATTTTGTAATTATATACTTTAAATAAAAAATTGAAACTTTTTCCAAAAAAAATAATGATTAAATTTTATTCTTTGTAAAAAATTAAGAAAAATATATTTAGTATGTAAATAGGAACAACTAATACAGCAACTAGATAACTGAACAATTGAAAAATTATTTCATGATATTAGAAGCATAATTTAATACACTACAGTGGTACCTTGGTTAACAATGGCCTCAGATAACGACTTACTTGGTTAATGACGAGTGGCTGTAAGAAAAAAATGTCTTGCTTAATAACACAGGCTTTGGTTGACGACTCCTGATTATGTGAACTTCAACAAAATAGAGCTCTGTAGAACATCTCGTTATCACATCACGTGATTCGTTAGCTCAGTTGTTAATTATTATTTTTTTTATCACAATCAATTCAAATCTGACAACATCATTATTAAAATTAATAAAATTATAACCATATAAAAATATATTTAACTAAATGATAATTAACATATAGTAATGAAAACAAAATTGTTTAATTAATTAAAAATAGACGCGCAACATTTCATTAGTTTTTAGTTTCTTAAAGATGATTTCTAGACGATTATTATAAATTCTGTGAACAAAGTCTGATTCTATTATTTGTTTGTCTTACATATTACATGACACCTGCAAGTGGTATGACATCGCAGTTTCAGATTCCATTAGAAGAAAAAAACGTCTCTCCGAGATTCTACAGTTCATATAAATCTGCGAGTGTGTGTCACTGTTCGTTCGCCATCAAAAGGCAAAATCAAATCTCATGATAATTATTGAATCTATAAGCCACTAATCGGTGTTTACGGGTTCGTTTGTCAAAAAACTCCAAAGTGAGCCCAATTGTCCTTCTGGTGAAGATTGATAATTAAAAACTGTTTTCATAAATAATTCATTTTACTAATGTTAATTTTTTTTGTAGCAAATATAATAAATAAATGATACTTTCCATATTTTTAGGACATTTCAAATGAGTTTTATTTGCATTTTTAATACTTACTATGGTTGTGGGAAGAAACTGGAATGAATTAATCAATTTTTAATTAAATCCTATGGGGAATCGCGCCTTGGATAACAACTGTTTTGGTTAACAGATTACCGTCGTTAACCAAGGTACCACTGTACATTCTAATGTAACCTAACTAGAGGACAAAATAGCAGTATTTTAAAAAATAAACACTTTAATAAGCAAAGTACTTTTGGAGACATCAAGCTTCAGCCCAATACAAATCTATAGAATACTTATATATTATTATATGTATTGTATAGATTTGTATTGCACTGAAGTTGCATGTATCCAAAAGTACTTTGCCTATTAACCCTTCGCATTCCAGAGTCAATACGTTCTTGACAGGCCTTTGACCTGCTACAATTCCATTGTCAATAACATATTGACAGGGTCTGGTGCCCTTATTTTTATTTTATATTGAAAAATAAATTTTCAAAATATTATTTTTTGTCATATTTTATATTGATTTTATCACAGTACCAAAATTTTGATGAAATTTGGATTTTTAATTAATTTTTTAATCGTTTAATCGCTTTTTAATCGGATTCACTAATATAAGCGCCATCTTTGGACCACCAAAAATTCAGGAACGGATTGTCCGAATTTGTCCGATTTGCTCTACCACATTTCACCATGTTCCACATTTCCTTCTTAGTTTACCTTAATTTTTTTTTACAGATATCTTGATCCAATTAATTATAATTTGGGAAAGTTTGGCCCCTTATAAATAATATGATTTTAGTGCTTTTTCACACACAAAATTCCATAAATTAATTTTATTTAAAAGTTTATAAATTTTAACTTATTTCACACACAAAATTCCATAAATTAATTTTATTTAAAAATTTATAAATTTTAACTTATCAGAGAAACAAAGCAACCTATACCACTTGACGATTGACTGGGAAGTTGGCATCCTAGATTGTTGCTGGAAATATCTAACAGTTTTCCAAATCAGCTGATTGTTTGTTTATATTAGTTATATTTTAAAAATAACACAAAAATTTAAACAATAAAGTAATTTTTGTGTTATCTGTAGTCGAAACAACTAACTAATAGACCAGGAGTGCATAATTATTGTCAAACAGCATCCATCCAAGGTCAATTGCTTGACCTTAGGCTATGGGCTAGTTACATTATGTTGACTAAGGAGAGAGCCTTGACAACCTGTCCCCTTTGTTTGAAAATGCTATTATTATTATTATTATATTTTAACTATTGCTGCATGGTGTAATTATATAAATAATCATGTCTGTTTACCACCATTTTCCTTAAATACTGAGTTTGCAGAGTGCTGGTGAAATGCAATGTAACGAGTAGTTTCATTGGGTTGGAATGAGATTGACGTTATGTATATGCGTATTCTAAACATCATGGGAAAATGATGATGTTTCTTGAGAGAGAATGACTGGAGCATCGCTTAAAACATAATAATCTCTCTACGGTTTCTGTAGAAAGATTCTTTCCATAGAGACGATTTTTCGTCTCTGCGGAGAGACTGAGAACAGCATAGACTCCCTGGACTCTGAGTGTCACTTATCCACAATCCTTATTAAAATTTTTGGCTATTTTCAAAATCTGCATTTGGTGTGACTGCAGTAAATTATCACAACTAGTATCAGATCCTGGCTTAACTGATTCTGTTTGGCAGTTAAATTAAGTCCAAAGCCAACTGTTTCAGCCCCACAATGTGATTAAAAGTGAAAATTGGTCATTCTCTTATGTTAAAAAAGAAGTAAGTAAATATGTGTGTATATTTTAAAAATGGTACTGATTTGAACCATAGTTCTTTGGAAAGCTATCTATATCCGATTTCTGAAAATTGTAATTTTTATCATATTTCATTGACACACTTTTACTTTTTTCATTGAAACACTTTTACCACAAAATTATTTTCCAGAAAATCTATAGCCTAGAAAAATTTATAATCCAGCATGACCTATATCCTAAATATGTCAATGCTCATTGTGTTGTTATTTATTATTATTTTTTTTTTGAAAATTGTGTAAATTTGGAATTGTGCAACTCAATTATATAGTGTACAAATAAACTTCCACTTAAGTAACTAGTATATTTACAAATAAGCCTTATTCAAAGTGGAAAAATGATTTTTATTGTAGAAGTATTTTCGACTTCAAGAAGTCATCATCAGCTTTACATAAGAACAATTAGAATACAACGTTTTGAAATACAATATGTAGAATGTTATTTCTGAATGTCATTCTACAATATGTAGAATGTTATGAAATAACATTCTACATATTATATTCCAAAAGGTTGTATTCTAATTGTTCTTATGTAAAGCTGATGATGACTTCTTGAAGTCGAAAGTACTTCTACAATAAAAATCATTTTTCCACTTTGATTAAGGCTTATTTGTAAATATACTAATCAATTCTATAATTAAGGAATTGTCTATGTTCCTTTGTTTCCTTTTTTTGATTTTCACTTATCAGTATCTATATGTTTTATTGTATTTTATTATTAAATACAAGTCATCCTTGACTTACAGTTGCAAAGTTGTGGGTTAGAACGAATGTCAATGTTACTAATTATTACTAAGCCTAACAGTTAACGACTCTGCAAATTCCAGAGTTCGGCTTGAGCTCAGATCTTAACTAAACTCTAACTGAAATATAATTAATTACAAAACAGTCTAACTGATGAAACAAAACCGGAAATCGGAACTTACAACTAAAAGTACCGATTAGGTGTTAGAACTAGAACGAACAAAACGAAGTTAGAAACTTATGCTAATAATTGGAATGAATTCTCAAACAAATTAACTAACAAAAAAGTATAAATTTATTAGATTCCAAAACACTTACAAAAGTGTTAATAAATGTTTTATTGAAACTATAATAAAGCAATAAGTAATTAGTCAACAAAACTTGTTTAATCCAATTCAAATATCAACAATCAATTAGTCACAAAGGAGAGAACCTTAAATACTATTAAAATCTAATACCTCCACCACCGATACAAACTTTTGAGAATTGATGAAAGATTTAGAAAAGTTTTTGCTTCCTCTGACAGAAGCGAAGTTTATCTTTGACAAGAAAACAAAACTTTTTTAGTAAATTGTAACAGATAACAATCTCAGTCTATCCGGCTTTAAGGTTGCTTCAGGGGTCTGAAACAACATCGGATCCTTACAAATGTAAACAAAAGCCTATACGATACTCAATGCTCAATGTTATCGAACAAATTCGAAAAGGGGCAAGAAAAACTGAAATCACACAGAAAATTCATATCAATGTTGGAACTTATATCATCGCTCAATTTATATTAAAGCAGTACTGTAACTCACAGTTTACTTAACCCGCGGTATAGCAACCAAGGACCCCGACTACCGCATATTAACAGGGTCAGACTGTGCATACAATAATTATTTTTTATATTAAGTTATTATATTGTTATGTTTCAAATTTCATAACTTTTTTAAGTGACTGTTTTTTACTCAATAAATGTTAACATCATTTTAAAATTACTATCAGTAATAAATTAATAAAGTATTAAATTTACATTTTTTTTAGGTATCTGCTTATTTTGTAGATTATGGTGGATATTCTTTAATTGGATTAACTGATTTACAGCCATTATGGAAATATTTTCGTAGTCTTCCTTGCCAAGCTATCATGGCAGAATTATATGGTAATAAAATGATTAGTATATATGTTTTCTCAATAAATAAACAATTTGTTTAAATGATGATAAATATCAACATTATATAATAAATCGTTAAGACTCATATACAGGATAGTCAGCGACCATCAATTCCAGGAAAAGCTAGAATTATGCATAAATTTTGCTTACCATAAAAAAACCAGGAAAATGAAGGTATTTTAAGATATAATAAACGAATGTGGGATATTTACAGATTTTTATAGATTGTGCATCAAAGATATAACATTGATATTTAATATCATATTTCATACAAAATATGTGAAATTTTATAAGTGTATGGTCAGTTAAGAGAAAAATTGCATTATTTTTTCTAAATAGAGACTGACTTGACTTGCTATATACAGGAAATATTGTTCAATTCTAAATGAGAAATTTTTGTATGTAAATCTATATAAATCAAACTTTGAGTTAGTATTTGCTTGTTATACTCATAATCTTATGTTTGTGCTTGTTATAATTGAATTTTATGATATAATATTTTTAAATCATGTTTTTTGTAAATTATTTTCGAATTTTTTTAAATTTGGAAATCTGAAATTATCCTGGGAAAAATGTAGAAATTATATGTGAATTTTGTAATTGCTTGTCACTGATCATCCTGTATGGAGATATCTAACAAAAATAATATGTAATCATTATTTTATGAAGATATTTATAATTTCTAATATAATATA